>JBAMCL010000002.1:0-96122 GCA_037075165.1 Hirtodrosophila histrioides
CAGGAATTGTAAGTATTCTGCATGCTCCATATTTGTTTACCTGATTTCTTTTTAAAATAAAATATTTATAACTTACAGCTGTTATAGGAAGAATCGGATCCTAAACAAATTTTAGTATGCAAGCTTTTCTGTTTTTAGAGATATTTCAATTAAACTCATAAACTCGTATTTTTTAATACCTTTCATTGTTTTCTTGAAATATTATCAAATTTAAATAACTTCGAATATATCATATAACTGCATAAGGAACAATCAGTTGAAAATTGAACTTTTTTATAAGAAACCTTCCGAATAGGGTATATAGCTTCGGTATGCCGAAGAAATCCTTAACAAGAAGTTAAATTTATAAACAGAAGTAGACATCTGCACCATTACATGGAGGCCATAACATAATCGAGTCGATATGTCTGACTATCCGGCGAAATCGGTGACTATCCGGGGTGTTCCGAGAGTCGCTGGTGATTTTGCAGTCATAGGTTTGTCAGCATACAAAAAAATATTGTAAATTATAATATCTTCTTTGATAATCAATTTTGAGAAGCACACCTTATTAAATTTATTAATTACTAAATTAATATTGAATTAATTTTAGTTCATTTTTTTTTTTTTTTTTTTATAAGACGATATAATTAAAAAGCGTTTCATTATAAAAATAATTTTAAAACACATTTGGGACTGGCTTTGACGGTGAAAAACAAAAAAAAGAAAATCCATAATTTTATAATTGTCAGATAACAATCAAGTGATGTCATGTCTGAACTGAGCCAACCGTGAGTGCTTGGCAGGGAGACTGCGCCTTGGTAGCTGCTCAAGGAATGTGCGCTTGAGTCTTCTGATTCTTGGTTTCTCAACGTCGAATTTGAGTGCATTCGCCAGAGGTCTTACGTGATTTGCGTGTCTACCATTTTGTTTATCAGCGGTAGAGTTTATTATATCAATTAATGGGGCAATCCCAAGGTCTCTCATTATGTCCTTATTTCTCGCAAAAGGAAAGCAAAATAAGGATTGGACCCTTTTTAAGAGATATGGGGCCGCTGTACCCCATACTGAAACACCGTATCTCCAAATGGGCTGAATCATCGACTTAAATAACAAAACCTTGCTAGCGAGGCGCAATTTGGACCTAGGTCGAAGGAGCCAATCCATGCGTTTGAACCTTGTATTAATTGTCCCTATAATTTTACATACATGTTGCTTCCAAGTCAAGCCTCTATCTAGACATAGCCCGAGGTATTTTTGCGAGGTCACCACCTTCATAACCACCCCATCTAAACATATAGCCGGGCAAGAATCACGCCTTTTTGTGAATGTCATCTGTACAGACTTATCCCGCGAGATACAGATATTCCACTGCTTTGCCCAGCTCTGAAATTTGTTAGTGAATTTCTGCAGACGTCGGCTTGCTGTTGCAGGGGAGGCGCTGAAGCAAATGGCGGTAGTGGTCGCCAATATACTGCTATTGATAGGGGGCATCGGCATATCGCTTGTAAAAATGTTGTAGAGTGTAGGGCTCAAAGCGCTACCTTGCGGGACTCCGGCTCTGATCGGTCTGAAGGAGGAAAGACAACCATTTATTTGCACTGAGAAATATCTCCCCGAAAGCCACGACTTAATCAGCCTAAAGTGCGGTACAGACGTCACTCGCTTAAGCTTGAACAGCAGTCCGTCATGCCAGACCCTGTCAAATGCCTGCTGAATATCAAAGAAGACAGCCGCGCCATACTGTTTCTCGTCAAAACACTCCAAAATCCTATCAACCACTCTATGAAGCTGCTCCGTCGTTCCGTGATGAGGCCGAAAACCAAATTGATGGTCAGGAATAGCTTCAGTATCTTCAAGTTCAACGCGTAATCTGGCGAGGATAATGCGCTCAAAGACTTTGCCGAAGGTAGGCAGTAGGCTAATCGGCCTATACGATTCTGGGGAGTCGACTGGTTTGCCTGGCTTGAGAATCATTGAAACTAAGGCCTTCTTCCAGACCTCCGGAAAGTAACCCATCTTTAGGCAGGCATTGAAAATCTTAAGCAAGAAACTAGTACCGCATACCGGAAGAGATTTGACAACACGTCCACAAATGCCGTCCAGACCAGGGACCTTCCTTGGCTTCAGTGCCTTTATCTCCCTTTCAAGCTCAATCATGGAAATGCTTGATGGTTCGTCATGATGATCCAATTCCCTCTGGAGGTCGTCAATGATGGAAGCCACACTGTCTACTGGCGCCAGACAAAACGGAAAGAACCGATTTTCCAATTCATCAGCAAAAAGCTCTGATTTCTCGAGATCAGAACGACACCAACCGTGATCACTCTGTATCGAGTGGTTAGCAGCTGGTTGTCGCTTAATATTGCGAGTGAGACGCCAAAGATTGTGCTCGTGTGGGGAATTAGGATCTGCTTGCTCCAGCATGTCGTCAAAATAGACTGCGCGAGCAGCATTCAAGGCCAGCCTAAGTGACGCCGCAAGTCTCTTCCATTCCCTATTATCTGCGGGGTTCCCAATCCGAACCCAGCGCCTTCGGATCCTTCTCTTCTCTCTTAAAAGTGCCCGAATCTTATCATTCACTGGAATGACGAGCCCTGAGGTCCGCGAGGAGCAAGCTCGACCCGAGGCCTGCAGAGCCGCCTCATTAATGATTGTCGCAAGTGTATCCACAGCCGCGTCAACATCGTTATGAGTAGATAAGGGAGTATCCAAATTAATATGGTTGTCAACATATTGTCTAAAACGGCGAATATCAGAGCCCCCAGACAGAAGAGGTCTTCTTACATTCCTCAGAAAGGCTCCCGGGGCCATTGTGATGAGTAGAGGAAAGTGGTCAGAACTCAGCTCACAGCAACTCACAATGTCAATAGTTGAGGAAGGTATTCCACCAAAAATACCAAAATCCAACGCGTTAGGCCTCCGCAATCTATCGTATGGGAAGTAGGTGGCCGAGCCTGTTGCACAGATATTCCATGAGGAGGACATAATAGAGTCCCTGATCATACGTCCACGTGGACATGACCGATGACAGCCCCATAACTGATGTTTCGCATTCCAATCACCAGCGATTAAGAACCGAGGACCAAGGGATGAAATGATTCGGTTAAACTCAGCTGTTGTTAGTGAATCCGGGGTAAGGGCAGGACGAAGGTACGCTGCAGCGACAATAAAATCGCCTGATACGCCTTTAATTTTAACGCCAACTACTTGGCCATAATTGAAACGGTGGAAGATCACAGGGTGATGGGAGATATTGCTTTTCAAAATAATGGCAGCTCCCGCGAAGCTGCAGTTGCCAGGTTGGTTAGCCGCATAAATGGAAAAACCATTCATCCGAAGATAAGAATTGCTGTTTAAGTGTGATTCCGAGATCAGCATCACATCCACCTCCTTCTCATTCATCCACGCGGCGAGCTCCAGGTGGTGGCGGATGAGCCCGTTCGCATTCCAGACTCCTATTTTGAGGGAAGTCATTGCAGAGCAGTGGTGACAGGAGTAGCACCAAGCTGCAGGTTGAATATATTCAGTAATTTTGCCACTCCTTCTTGAAGTGCAAAAATCGAGTGGCTGATCGATTCACGCCAGTTTTGCAGCTGGACCAATTGTTCACTGATGAGATCGATGCGTTTCAGGAGCACCAATGGGTTCAAATCCGCACATGAGTTTGATACCACTGCGGAAGGCATGACTTGAGGAAGCACCTCATGGGGGGGAAGGATTGGCATAGCCGCACGATTTTTAAATTTTTCAACACATTCCTGTCTATACTTCGTTAAGTGATCCTGTGCAGGAGTTCGAGAGTCACGAGAAATAGCCACTGGAGGGGCCGGATGAGGATTCTTGGGAACAGCCTTGCGCTTTAGCATGGGATTTACCACCGTAGATGAGGAAGGAGGCAAATTATCAGGACTACGCTTCGCCATATCAGCAAACGACAAGGCAGATATCGGAAGGGTGGTGGTAACTGGTTCAAGAATGCTACGCTTAGAGCGAGCTCCAGAAAAGCGTGCCTCGGCTTTTTTGAATTCAGGACAGCCCTTCCAGTTTGCAGTATGATCCTCACCGCAAAGAGCGCACTTGGCCGGCTGTTCTTTAGTCTTGGAACATTCAGCGGTCCTATGGCCTTGACCGCACTTTACACAACGAGGGTCCTTATGACAGTAAGATTGAGTGTGACCAAAGTTCAGACAGCGAAAGCATTGGGGCATAATAGGCTTAGCGCGAGGCGGCTCCACTTTAACAACCTCGTGGCACATACGCGTGATCTCGAAGACTGCCTTATTGTTTTCTTTTGGTTCGAGCTCAACAAAAAAGAGGTTCATCGGTTTCTTGTTTTTCCTGTCAATAACATTGGTACAGGTTCGCATCTTATGTCCTAAAAGGGCAAAGGCTTCAGCGATCTCTTCCTTAGTGGTAATGTGGTTCAGACCCTTGACCACACATCTAAAACCGCGATTCTCCTTGAGTTGCCACGAATGCCAAGATAGCTTAGGCTGAGTATCAAGCCATTTTGTGAAGGAACGATATGTGTCCGAAGATGAGCAATTAATTCGTATAGAATTGTTCGGAAGATTCTTAATGGTAAAATTATTGCCACCAATCTTGATGAGATTATTTTTAAGCTTCCCATAGTCGCCAATTTCACTAATAATTATCGGGGGAGGCCGGAAACTTCGCGGTTGGGGGTCAACCGAGACAATCACTGGAGGCTGGGAGATAACGTCAGCGTCAAGGTCCATCATATCGTCCTCAGATTCTTGTTGCAGCAATGAGAAGCGATTACCAGAAGTTGGGGTCGAAGGACGTGGTATAGCATTGCGCTTAATGGTAGGCGATCTAGGGTGCTGAGATTTAGATGGAGACGGCAGAGGAGGGAAATCCGCCTCTTCTATGGTAACAGCACTCTCATTACCAGATGCACACGCATCCATTGATAAAGATGACAAAAATCCCACTCCAGAGGAAGAAGATGTCCAGAGACTTGCGTCAGAGTCAGAGAGTTGCTGATGAGCATTTTTTGGAACCTCATTTTTAGGCGAGTTGCACCCACGCTTTTGAGGTACTAACAGAGACTTATTTGGCAACTTGCCTGGGGACCTAGGCTTTTTCAGGGAACCTTCAGCCTTCGATATATCATTCACAGAAGCTCCTAAAGAATGGTCCGAGTCATCACTGGATACATTATCCACATATCGTCTCAGATCAGCATCAAGTCGGCGGTTTGACGATCGGAGAGAAGTCCGATTACCTTCAATGCGAGCCTCCGTTACCACTACTTCTACAGACTTGGGCTTCCGGAACTCCTTAAGATTTTTCTTGGTAGGCATTAAATAGGATACCCCCCAAGCGGGGCAACCAAGGAGTGAACGGCCGGGCGATAACCTCTGCAATTAGGCTGCGAAGGTAAAAATTTGGACAAAAGAACAAGACTCTGAAATAGAGAATCGAATTCAAGAAAAGAGAAAGATTGATGGCAACTAGAGAAAAAACAGAATTTGCTTTTCCGAACAATTTCATACAAATGAAATTGAAAGTGTGGCGACTATTTATTTATTTAAATAAAATACTAAATTACAAATTCAGGCCACAAAATTATTACGATTTAACCCTTTATTCATACAATATCGTATATCGAAATATAAATTGAAAAATTGTACGGAGGTACTGGGTGTAAAAATACATTGCATAAAACGCAACACATTTATCTTCACGCCTAATTTATCTTCACGATAAGTACCGTGAAGCTTGGGCCTAAAACGATTTCTTGGGTGTTATTTAGATTTTGGATTTATTGCTTCTATATCATATTGAATGAGAGGAGAGTTGAGAGTTAACATGCTCACATTCTCACATATCAAATCATTAAATTAATTCAGTTTTTGTTTTTGGCCAATTGGTCACCTTTGGCGCTGTTGCAACGCGCATAACAATCATTTTGGGCATTCATTTTGGCTGTTTGCCCTTTTCTCAACATGTGCAACACGTTGCTGCTGTTGTTGTTGTTGTTGTTGTTGCCGTTTTGCAATCGAAAATGATTTGAGCTGAGCTGAGCTGATCGCTGGTCTTATGAAATTACCATGTTCAGCTGTCCAGCTGTCCAGCATCCCAGGCAATCATCCCAGACGGAGCAAGACACACGTGTCCGTTGGCCGTTGCACCCATGAGTTCGACTGTTGCAACAACAATGGCCATAACAAAAATAAAAGTGAAAATCATAACTGCTAATTGTATTCAAATGCAGTTGCAGTTGCAGTTGTAGTTGCAGTACTCCCAGTTGCCACATTGTGCACTTTGCTTATGTAAAAACCAAAAGGAAATTCAACTGGTGAATTGGTAATACCATCTGGCAGGATTGTTGCTAATAGCATCTGGCAAGTGCATTTTCTTGTTGCAGTTAGTGTGGTAAGTATGTTGTTGTCGCTTTCCCAAATCGAAAATCGTAAAAATTCAATTAAATACGCATATGAAATGCTATTTTAAAGGCCCACACTTTTAGGCTCTTAGACTTTTACTTTGTCTTTCCGTATCGGTTTTTGCTAAATTTAATTTGTTTTACAACTTGGCGTTTATCGCCAGCTTCTTGTTGTTTTTTTCTTTTTTGTCAATGCTTTTTTTTGCCATTTTATGGAGGCTTTCAATTTTGTTATCCGTGATTCAGCAGCACCATAAAAGAGTCTCCACCTCTAGACTAAAGCCCAAGATTCTCAGTCGGAATCAGAGTCTGAGTCGCTGAGTTAGTCAGCCTGTTGGCCAATATCCCGCTGTGTTCCGTTTATTATATGATTTATCTGCAACTCTGATAGTCGCACTTCGTCTTAACTTAAAAAGAGAGTGGGTCAAGTGCAGCCAAAAGTGAAATTAATATTAAGTTCCCTTTTTAACTGACCATACATACGAACATAAATGCTATGGGGAAGTTAATAGTAAGTTAAAGCTATTTGAATGCGCTTTGTTTTTCCAATTTTAAGTATTTACTTTTTAATCTATTGCGGGAAGTTGTATATGTAAGTCGTAACTTGCCGGATCGGATTATTACTTTATATATACACATCTTTTCAAAGTACATACTTAAACATATATATAAACTAAAGCCAGTATTTCGGCACACTTGTTCCTGCTCTGCTATTACTAGAATCTGATTTTCAAGCAAAATAAGTAAAAGGGCTCTAATCGAGAGTGCTTGACGTGGATAAATCCTGTACACCGGTCTGAAGTGCTCTGACACATATCAGCGGTGCAATATTAGTTTCCTGTCTTTAATTTCTAATCGTATAATAAATATTTAACATATAATGACATCAAGCTAAAATAGGCATTTGGCAAGTAAGCACACACCCAAACTTTTATAATTGTCTCTTAATGGTCTTTTACAGAACGAATATGGCTGATGATGCTGATCAAAAACTTATATTATTAAAAGGAACGTGGATGTTTTTTCCTCTGTCTGTTACACACTTAATTATACCTTTCTTCAATCAAAAGTCAACATTTAAATTATGGCAATAATTAGCTCTTCTCATCTCGTCTTTTTCGGGCTTCGATATATAAAATAAACCATTATTTAAGCTCTAATGACTATTCAGTTTTTATTTATTACATATTATACAAATATATTTGCATATTAATATATTTAAAATAAAGTTAAAATATTTTTAAAAAAAATGTATGAACAATATACTTAAATGAAATACGTCCATATTCGGTCAGCTTACGTAGTCATAAAACAGATTTTTTACAAGGTTCACCCGGATTTTAGCTCATTCATTACTCTTAAGTATCGATACTCACATATCGATACGAGCTACCGATATTAAATCAACGCATAGTTACAAGTTATCGATATTGTCATTGAAAGAGTGAATAAGAATGGAATATGAAAAAAAGAAAAAAATTAAGTATCGATACTCATATATCGATACGAACTACTGATATTAAACCAACGCATATCGATATTTGTAGTTATCGATATGGTCATTGGGTGAGAGAATAGGAATGGAATATGAAAATAAGAAAAAAATTAAGTATCGATACTCACTTATCGAACTACTGATATTAAACCAATGCATAGTTATAAGTTATCGATATGCTCATTGGAAGAGTGAATAAGAATGGAGTATGAAAAAAAGAGAATATAAAGCGGAACTTTGCAAGTGAACAGAGTGCGATCTAGAAGTATAATACACAACAATTACAACAAGTAAGAATGCTATAGTCGAGTATACCCGACTACGAAACTCCTGTTACCCGGTTTTAAAACTTCCAATCATATGTTCGTCTCTTACACATGCACGCACACATACACAAACATACACACACACACCGGGCCGCGCGGTGGGGGCGGGGTTTTTTTGTGTGGGGGGTGTGTTTTTTCCCCCTCGGTTCGGTGTTGATTTTTTTTGGTGGTATTTCTGTGTTTTTTTTCTTGTTGTTTTGGGGGGGGGGGTTTTTTTTTCCAAAGTTTTTTAAAAATGGGGGAAGTTTTGGGGGGGTGGGGGGGGGGGGGGGGGGGGGGGGAGAAAAAAAATCGGGGCTGGCTTTTGGTTTTTTTGGTGGGGGGGTGGGGTTGGGGGGGGGGGGGGGGGGGGGGAATTTTTTTTTGAATATTTTTTGGGGGGGGGGGGTGTCTTTTGCTTTTGTTTTTTTTAACTTTTTTTGGGGGGGGACTTTATTTGGATCAGTTGATTAAGGCAAGAACCAAACCGACATAACAAATATTGCATTAATGAAATTTAAAGAAAGGTCAATAAATATTTAACTAAGAAAAAAACAAAAATATGTTATAATATAACAAACGGAAAAATAATTTTAAGACATGGCGGAATCGAGTGCAAATAATTTTAAGTATTGTTCAGTACAAATACGAATATGATAATATACTTTCCAGTTTTCTAACCTGCACCCAAATCACGGAATTTTTGCGATTTTCGACGATGTGAAAATACATCGGAACATCTTAATATATTTTCTTTTATAATATATTTTTTATTTGTATTTTCGAATTTTGAGTGATATTTAAATTTATTATTATTATAAAAAGTGTAGCAACGTATAGGGTGTTTTAGAGTTTGCATAGTTTTCTTGGTGTCTGCAAACATTGCATTTTGATTTGATACTGCTAGAAATTATAATTGATTTTTGCTTTTGCCAGCAGGTGCACAAATTGGAGCTACGCCACAGCTGCCCACATACCACATGCAACATTGAACTGGCTGCTGGTTACGGGTATTGGTATTGGTACTGGTACTGGTACTGTGATACTAGATATTTGTGACTGTGTTGTGGATAGTAGGAACTGGGCTCATACATAAGTAAGTATGTATGTATACATAGGTGGCTGGGCGGCTGTTGCGTGTCTCGGTCTGTGTCTCAATCTTCGTCTGGGTGTTCAATTTGAAATGCCTCGCACTGAACAGAAAATCATTAAAAGTCCAGCATTGAAAAATAAATCTTTGTCCATTTGACTGTCATGTCAAATAAATCATAAGACACGCCAAATGGCCGAAAAAAACGGACAACTAGGAAACCAGTGCTGAAATATTTGCCTTTGCGTGCAGGTTGAGTTTTCAGCTTGAGTCTTTTGGCCATATGATGAAGAGTTAACGGAAAATTATGCTGTTGTCGCCTTGGCCAAAAAATAAATAAAAGTTTGTTTACTGATTCGCTGCACTTTCCCAAAAAATAAATAAATAAAAATACGAATAGCCGGTAATGTCAATTGGCAAATAGATAAGCCTCAGACTCAGAGTCAGCTTAAGTCTCAGAAATTGCAATACGTATACGCAATGTTAAATAGCCAAAAGTTGCCAAAGTTGCTTAAGTTGCCAAAGTTGTTGCCGCTGCACGTCACATGTCAGCCGCCGTTTTTCAACTTTTTGGCCAACAATTTTTGCAGCATTTTCCATTTGCCATTTTCTATTTTCAATTTTCGTTTTCCATGTTAATGAAACGCGATTTCCTAACTGCTCATTGTTTGTTATTATTCACGCGCTTGGAGTCAATTATCAGAGCCCCACTTGACAAACGCTTACTTTCCACTAGACGACATTTTGTTGCTCTATATCTGATCTATAATTTGAGCTATTCAACAATAGAAAATACTATCGATAACAATCGATTGCAGCTTGTCTATAATATCGAAGGTCAATTTCTGTTATAACAATGGAATGTTGCTTGTCACATTCGATTTATTTTTATTGAATTGTCTTCTGTTTTTACAAAGATATTTTTAGAATATTATATATAGAATATTATATATTTTATTATTTAGATTCAATAATTTAAATGCAAATGTACAGAAAAAGTTGAAAAGTTTGTAAGTTTCCCAAGTAAAATTAATGTAGCCGTGGGATTAAGGATGGTATCGATGGGGCAGACTATCAAAGCTATCGGTTAAAGTCACTATTTTTGCTTTGCTGCTCTGGTATCGTTATATAAAGCTTGACAACTCTAGTTAATTGGTTTCTGAGATCCACATGGATTTATAAGGAACTGGAACAGTTTTATTGCATTAATGAGAAAGTAAGAAATATACAAAAATAACTTAACACTAAATTCCCTCACGTGTATATGGTATGAAGAACTTAGAAACTGATCTCAAAACTCAAAACTCTTTTCTAACACATTTAACCTTAAGGCCATTTCCCGTCCGTGGTGAGGGGTAGATTTTTCAAGTTTCATACAACAATTTTCAGACCGTGGGGGTTGATTTTCCAAGCTTTATCTGCTTAAAAAAATAGAGACAATCTTTGTACCATCAACGATTTATCGTGATTTTACAACTATCGGTGGAGGCAGTATCGATATTTTGACACCTCCAGTCGTCAGCATACCGGAAGGGTATTCAAAAATGCATCCGAGTGCAAAAAGTGCAGGACAGGAGAAACATGGTAGCAGTCACTGCCGTTACCGTTGTTGTTGTTGTTGCTGTTGTTGTTGTATTTGTTGCGCACACACTTTGCAAAAATTTTCACTTTCACAAAAGGTCTATGGACGCTTCCCCGATCTCGTCTCGATCCACGTATCTGAACCTCTCCTCCACCCCGCGCGCTGCCCTCTTTCACTGGCCTGGCCTGGCGTGAGTCGCGAATCGACGGCAAATTGGTACCAGCCATAGACTGTCAGCCGTCGATTTGCGGCGTTTTTCACGAGTTTTTTGTATTTTTTTTTTTGTTTTTTTATGGGAAATTGTTTGCAGGTGGTTGCCGTCAGACAGACAAATGGTCAGAGATCGGTCGCTTGGCTAGTTTGCTGGCTTGCCTGTTTTGCCCGCTCAGCCCATGGCGGACTGGGCTGACTGGGCTGACTGAGCTGACGCCCATGTCTGGTTATTCGGCAGTGCTTCCACATCGAGGAAGTGCTGCTGCCAATGAGTTTTTGATGAGCGAGTTTTGGGAATGCTTTTTAAACTGGCTACCTCATGAAACGGAAGCTTGCCAAGTGTTCGATCTTTGAGTAACTCCAAGTCGAAAACATTCAGAAAGCATCCAACTATTTTCTGCACCAAAATATGATAAGCATAAGAAATGGATTAAAGTAAACAAATAATGATTGGAAAAACGTGTCCTAATGCCAAAACCAAAACTATGTGCTCAATTTTAGAATCATAGAGTATGGGGATAGAAACTGAATTTCTGTGATGGAAACATTGCTTTGTTTATGAGGTTGTTATGTAAAAAAGGAAGAAAAAAGGGATATCTTCGGAGTGCCGAAGCTACATATATACCGTAGCAGCAATGTATTTATAGAAAACTCAATTTTCGTCTGATTGCTCCTATGTGGTCCGATTTTGATAAAAAAAATTGGAAACTATTATAGTATATACGGTATTATAATTACTCCCTGTACCCATAAAATGGGTAAAAAGGGGGATCTGTGCAAATGAATGTAACAGGCAGAAGGAGACATCTCCAACCCTATAAAGTATATATGTTCTTGATCAGTATCAAAACAGATTTTGCCATGTCCGTCTGTATGAACGCGTCGATCTATAAGAGCAACTATAAGAGCTGGAGACACCAAATTCGGAATGTTCCGTATGGTAATTTGCAGATCAAGTTTGTTTCCAATTTCAGTTATCTCTCCCCGTTCCCCCGCAATTCGATAAAAACGTTTTACACCATCAATTTTAAAGATATATCTTTGGGATTTGGCATGTATAATACTTTAGTTACACTTAATATACTGTGAAAATCTCAAGTCGATCGAATAATAAACACGGAAAGAAGATTCAGTGATGCAGCGCGGGGGCAGCAGAGCCACCACTTAAAATGCCTCGCTTGTACTGTCGTTTGTGTGTATGCGTTTGTGTATGTGTGTGTACATGTAAGTGTACGAAGATGCCATCGGAAGTTTTTGACCTTAGTACAGGGCGTGTTGTTGTCGGGTATATTCGATTATAGCATTCTTACTTGTTTTTACCTTATTTAGTGATTCTTTTTTTCTGGATTATTTCAAACCTTCCCAGGGCTTAGAGTTCTTTACGTGACTGACCGAGTGGTGACTTTGAACAATTTACCCCCACGGGCGGAAAATTGTTGTATGAAACTTGAAACTTTTATGAAGAAGTGATACCAGATTTTTAAAAATCTACTACCACCCCTCACCTCGTTAAGGCAATCACATAACATTACTCCTAATAATTGTGGGAATATTTTGTTGAGAATAACTTTTCAGCGAATGGTAAATATGACTACTATGTTTATTTATTTTCTTATTATTCAAATATTTTTCCACACTAATTACTACAAAAATACTGAAGTTATTCAAGTAATCCTTATACTAAAATCATTTATCTTCATTAAATAATTTAAAAATCAACCAATTTAAAATATAAAAATTTCAATATATTTAAGAGCATGTTAAGTTCTCGTATTAATAAATGTTATAAACTCATCCCGAACAAGCTAATAAATTTCATAAAAGTCTCGCAGCTATTTCCAAAAATAAACTGTTCGATTCCGCCCCCCTCTTATGTATAATTTATTCTGTAGGTTTTGTTTCTTGGGTGCCGTTTAATAAACATAAGTCGTAATTTCAACATAAATCATTGTTGTGCAGTTATATTTTTAAAATTCTCGATGCCTGCGTAACTAAAAACAACAACAATGTGGTAAAAGATCTAAAGAATAAGCCAAAAATGCCGACGCTTTGAGCTATTTCCGAGACAAGACAAATATTTTGATTAGATTCTCTAAAGCGGCATTAAAATTAAAATTAAATTAATCAAGTGGCCCTAACGTGACCAAAAACACACATACAACAACAGGAAAAACCTTTAAACCATCGGGCAATAGGCGATTCGAAAGTGGCAGCCATAAAAATTATATGGTAATTCATAAATCTCCAAAGTCAATGCACCCCAAAAACCGTAAAAGGACAATTTCGAAAACATAAAATTGCGCCTTATATAAATTTTTTCTTATATATATTTTTGCTTTTCTTTAGCTCTTTTCAAATTAGCATAGAAAAGTGAAAGTGTGATTCGGGTTGGTATTTGGTGGGTTGCTGCTTGCAGCTGCAATGAATTTAATATGTAGCAAAAGCAAAAAATGAAAAAAATAACTGCGACAACAAGTTGCAAGGCGGCATGTGTAGCATTTTAGCCTCGCCCGGGCTCAGACTTCGTGTCGCAAAACCAGCTAATAGCTAAATTGGCAACGAGTTGCTGCCAAAAGGGTTCCCAGTGTTGATAACTTTGCAAATTCGAAGGGACAAGACTTTCATGATTAGACAATTAACTGATATACTTACAGACATAACACAGAGTTAGGTAGGGTACAAAAAAGATACAGTTACATATTTCAATAGAAACTCTTACGAGCAGACATATATAGATTCAGTTCTTACACGGCTATAGATATAAATACAAATTCAGATGCAAACACACAAACAAATTCAGAGACGGCGAGAAACAAATGCATACACATCTAGATACTTTTATACATTGAAATGATCAAGACATCAATACATATACACATGCAGATACAGCTAGAGCAACAGATACATAAATAGATACACAGCGACATATAAATGCAGCTCAGATTCTTTTCCAAATTCACATCTACAACATATACACAGCTACCTTTCAAAAATACAGATAAGATTAGAGAAAACAAGATATTTCTTCTAAAAGATGTAGTAAATTGAGTGGTAGCATTTGCAATTCCATAAAATATGTATGTATGTATGTGAAAATATTCAAGTTACACGTAGATATCCTAAATTTTATGCATAAGTTATGATTAAAGTATCCATAAAATCACATCTTGAATAACGAATCATAAGACTTTTATGCTTTATGTAGAATACATACACTATAAAACATATGATCCATGACTTATTAATGATAGATTTATCCATAATTTTGAAGCTTATGAAAAAGATGGAAAAATGTTGTGGTATACAAACAAAGGCTATGCATAATTATGCACAAAACTTACTAGATTGAACTCCTCATAAGAATCAAACTATTTAAAACAAGTAAGAATGCTATAGTTGAGCATACCCAATTACAAAACTCCCTGTATCCAGGTGAAAAATTTGCGCTAGCATCTTCCCACACTTACACATACACACACACATACACAATGTACACTGCACAAGCAACAGCGCAAGCAAGGCATTTTAAGTGGCGGCTGTGCTGATTCTTCCCCTTGCGGTGCAGTACTGATTCTTGTTTGTTGAATAACTTCCGTGTTTATTATCCGATCGACTTGAAATTTGGACAGTAGATCAAGATCGACCAAAGTATTGTACATGCCAAACCCCTATAGCTATATCTTGAAAACTGTTACTGCAAAACGGTTTTTATCGAATAGCGGGGGAATGGGGGGGACTATCTTGGATATAAACACGAACCTACATTCCAAATTTGGTGTCTCCAGCTCTTATAGTTGCTGAGATCGACGACGGACAGACAGACAGACGGACATGGCCAAATCTAAAACTCTTTTGATACTGATCAAGACTATATATTTTTTATAGGTACGGAGATGTGTCCTTCTGCCTGTTACATACTTTGCACAGATCTAATGCCCCCTTTTTACCCATTTTATGGGACCACATGGGAGTAAAAAAAGAGCTACGAATAAATTAAATTGTTTAATGTTATACCAAGACAAATGGTTTTCTAACAAATATGATTGTGATTGTTTTCTATATTGCTTGTATAGGCTTGACTAATTCTGCCTTATATACAGCATGTAATCCTAGCTTTATAAATATATATTTACTAATTAAATTTAGTTAAACATGGGACTTTACAGACAAGTTGATTAAGAATATTTTAAGACGAGCATACATTTATATGAATCTACAAATGTATGAACGAAGATGCTTGCCACAAAATATCACACATTTCGTGACACAATTAAAATGCCCTCTGCAAGGGTATACAAATATCTGGGGAAGTAGGTTTTTTATTGTCTCCATTTTGTGTGGTGTACAGACGCGCGTGACTCGATTGACATTTGAATGAGAGTGCAAAATGTGCAAAACGAGCGGCAGCAAACAACAACAGAGGTAGCAACAACAGCAGCAGCAGCAGCAGCAGCAGCAACAACAACAATTGTCTGCCTCCTAAAAAATCAATATGCGGTAATGCATTTTGAAGCCGTGTTGCAGGTATTTCAACAATTGCCGCAGCATTGCAATGGCCAAAAGAGCCATTATCATGCAATATGCTTCGAAATCTTCGACTGGGGATGGCAATAATACTGAATGCCTCCCAGGGAATTAACTCAATGTAGCTAATTACCTGGCAGGTAGACTTAAATGGAGGCCGACTTACCTTTCTGGCCAATGAACTTTACCATTACGTATGCTTCTGCTACTTATAAATATGCATTCCAGATCTAATCCAAGATATTTTTGTCGAAGCTGCTATACTCTCTTAACGTTCGGGTGGAAGGTCCGGGTGAAACCCAGTATTTAGATGGAAAGGTTAATAAACTATACATCATAAGATATCACAATGGGCGGAATTCAAGGCCTAGCGTGTATCAGACGATGTTACTTAACCTGAGTGGCTAGAATATTTCCACATAAGATCTCATTATATGATTATATATAGGCGGATATTTTAGATGTTTATATATTCTTAATACTCGAAAGTGCTTGAACTCTTCCAGAACGATATCCTTTGCTAAAGTACTATGTACCTTGAATCTAAGTCCAGATATTTATGTAGAATATGCACTACTCTAATAAGATTTCATTACAAGATTACGAATACAAACCGAAATGGTAATGATTCATTAGAATTACATGTAGAGGTATAATTATTTGGTCGTAATTTACTCTTTTCCAACACAAACCTTTGATTTAGAGTCCAAACCTTAAGTGTACTCATACTAGTTACACAACTTACTAATTAGTACTTAGGTAGCAACTTTGTTGTTTTACAATCCCCAACATTTATTTATAATACCTTTTCCAAGAATAAAATAATCAATAAAAAACATCTGGAAGGTTGTTCTCTGCCCTTCGGGCTACAGCTTCTATAAGTCGCAATTAAGTATGACCTTAGACTCTAGAAGTACTATTCTATTCTATTGTCTTTGGTAAAAACAAAAAAAAACAGGAAAATATAGTTTTCTTCATGTTTGCCGAATGATAAATACCTTGCAAATAATAGTATAGGTATTATCACATCTAATTAATAGCAAAGTATTGAGCATTAAAGAGCGTTGTAAAGTATTTAAATGAAATTGAAGGTTGATGATTATCGGACTAAGCTAATTGAATTTAGCTAACTTATAAATATAACTCATTATGTATTTTATGAGTTTGAAAATAAAATCAGCAAAATTCATTAAGGTTCTTATAACAATCAGTTTTTGACCGATAGAAACCTGATATTGTTCTATTTTATTCTACATAGTCTCAAAACAGGGATTCCTACATCGAGCTACAGTTGAATATACTTCGACTTAGCTCGTCGCCCCGGTCGAGAATTTATTAATTGCTTTGAGACCTCCAAAGGTACATGTTTTTAAGACACATTTTCATTGTAATCAGGGCTGAACTACCTTAAGAAAGTGATTTGGTAAAAATCACCCAGATATGCAATTGTTTGTACCAGTATATTTATAATCGAAATGTAATCAGTTTTTATACCCTTGCAGAGGGTATTATAATGTTGTCTCGAACTGTGTAATGAACACAAGGAGACGTGTCCAACCCAACAAAGTATATATATTCTGAATCAGCTTGAATAGCCGAGTCGATATACCGATGTCCGTCTGTTTCTATGAGAACTAGTCTCTCAGTTGTAAAGCTATCGTAATGAAACTTGGCGCAGACCCTTCTTTTTGCCGCAGGCAATACATACGTTGGAACCGGCCGGATCGGACTACTCTAGCATATAGTTGCCATAGGAATGATCGGTCGACAACTATGTTTTTGTATGAAAAACTTTTTTGTTTATAAATGTATCCTTACCAAACTAACCCAAACGAAGTGTCTAGAGAGCTTATACAATCTGACCAAATTTGTTCAAAATCGGACCACTATATCGCTATATCAAACTTTTTGTTTATACAAATATTTCATACAAACTAAGTGAGGGTTTTATTACATTTTAAATAGTTTCCTATAATTTTATCAAAATCGGACCACATTGCTTCCATAGGAGCAATCAGACAAAAATTAAGTTTTGTATAAAAATTAGTTCCTACTAGGGTATGTAGCTTCGGCACTCCGAAGATAACCGTCCTTTCTTGTTGTGTTTGAGCTTATATTAATATATAATGAATATTATTACATTAAGAAATGGTATTATTTCTATTAAGTTTTACTGAATTCACTCAAAACCAAAAGTACTTAGGAATTTTTTGAAATAAATTGAATATAACCGATTTGAAAGATACTATCTAAACACTCGTAGTACCTACATATTTCGGATTACCGACACCTTCTTTAATGTGTAACAGATTTTTGGACATAATTAAGATACCCTGTGCAGGAAGAGTATGAAAAGAACTCAACCTAATAGTCCTAAGCGCCAAGGTTCATAGGCGTCAGTCATAATATTTGATCGAGTGTTGCGCTGCCCTTGCAAGTTGCATGCTGTTCCCTTCCTGTGCCCGTACACCCCTCCACTACAATCCCTCATCGTTTTTCCTTGCCCACAACAAAGAGACAAGCGCAATTAATCAATTTCTGTTCTACTTTCATTGCTGTTGTTGCGCACTTCCTTGCCCTTCTCCCGTTTAGACACGCCACACAAGTTGCGTGTAAAAGGGTTCGGGTCGGGTTCTCTCTTTATTTACTCGTAAGTACGTATGTATGTATGTATATGTTTCTCTGCTCTCCTGATGTTCGGATTGCTGCGGCGCACTTGAAAATTTGTTGTCTGAGGTTACTAATGAAGCGTGCAGTTAATTGTTGTTATTGTTATTACTTGTTGTTGTTTTTGTTGTGGTTGTTGTAAGCAAATCGTTTTGGGATAGAGAGAAACGTTTGCCGGCATTGATTTTCCGTAACATTTTTGATTTGATCTGATAGAAGGAGGGTAAAAAACTCATTAGTTCCAAGCGTGGCAACGTTTGTTACCTGCATATCCCCTAGCAATAATGAGGAAAATTACTAACTCATTTCGAGTACATAAAATAAACAAATTGAAGCTACATTAGAAGTTGTATGTTTAGTTTTGTAAGGATAATGAGATAAACTGAACAAAATATCATACATCAGCTCATAAGGTATCTTTAGTCTTAATTTGTATTACATTTGTTTCATTGCATAGACTTTTTAGCTTTTTATAGCTAAATTCACGCTAAACAGTCAGCAGTCTTGCTAAAACATACGCGCAGTCAAACCAAGTTTGAGACTCCAAGAACAGCTGTTTGAACTGATCGCCAGCTCCGTTGTTCAATGCTCTCCGAACTGTATAAGAGCGCATACGCGTGACGTCAACGCATTTCAATGCATACGTAATGACTTTAAGCCGCTGTTTCCATAGAAACTATTCAGTGCACATGTGATATATATGTACACTCTTAGAAAATTATTATATTTAAAATATTGTAAAGATTGATAAAGTATGAAATGATGATATGATATCCTTTATATAGATATTTGATTATAAGAATAATACTCAAGGAGCAGCTTATAATATTTCAAATATACAAATTATCCATCTTCAAATTCTTTTTTTTTGTTTAATTTTTAATATATTCCCATTATTCATAATTCCTATTAAAGGCGAATTGAAATTATAAGCTATCAGCGGATGCCAAAAAACGATTTAATTCTCGGTTTGAATGATTCCAAATGAAATTTACTCTAAAATGGGATTAGCTTCTAAACCTATAGCTCTGAAACTATTATGCATAACAAAGAAGAGAGAGAGAGCCGAATTATTGCACTGCAAGTTGTGTTACCTACAATACTCGTCACATTGCTATTTCAACAAACTCACGCGCTCTCCCGTTGTTTGGCTCTCTCTCCCGTTTTTTGGCGCTCGACTGGTTGCGGCTCGACTTGTTGGGGCTGGCAGTCAGTGTCGTGTATGCATTCGAACCGATTCGTTGTGTCGAGAGCAGCATTTACAAGCCGCGCGTAGCCGAGGCCTCAGCGTCTAGCGAAACTTCAGCCGTGTGTTTTGTTGGTGTCCAAACAAGAAGCCAAGTGCAAAGCAAAATTGAATAATTTTTTAGTGTGTGCGCGTATTTGTGAGTGTGAGTGCGTGTGTATATGCATGTGTGTGTGAGTGTGTGTGTGTGTTTTTGTGTTCATATTATTTGCTTGCCATGCCAAAATATAAAGTTGATATCAAAATCTAAAGGGCAAAGCAAGCGGCGGGCATAACAGTTAGCGGAGTAAAAGTGGGAATTCAAGCAACAACAAGGAGCTGCTGGCTGATTCAGCGATTGTGCTGCTATTTTCGGAGCAATTAGCAAAGAAAGACAACAACAACAGCAACAACAACAACAATCAAGCCGTACCGGCTGCTGCGCCGCTGCGTCTGTGGAACAAGAACTACAATAACAACAACAACAACAACAACTGCGTCATCGGTACGACGCATTTGCATAAATATGTGAGGCTACCTCCAGTCCTCGCACCCCCCGTCATTGTTACCCTCATTGTGAAGTGTCGAAAAATAATAATAAAATCAAAATAAAAGCGTCAATTTTGCAAAATTATTCAAATTCTGCTTTGTGTTTTTGCTGTTTTTGTAGTATTTCCAGCAGCATTTTTTGCATATGTGTGTGAACGCAATGTCGCTTTGCCCCAAGCAGCAGCAACAACAACAACAACATCAACGTTAAGCTGAGCTCTGAGCTCTCTTCTCGTGCACAGATTCTAAACTGTCAAACTGCCCCAAAATGTCAACTTCAACGATAACAACAACAACAACAGCAACAGCAGCAGCAGCAGCAACGACAGCGGCCGCAGCGTCAGCGTCAACTTCAGCTTCGACGCCCCCGACGACTGCCAGCAGCGGCGGACGCACCGCAGACTGTCGTAAATTCTCACCAAATATATTCAACAAGAGCAAATGCAGCCACTGTTTTCGTCAGCGGGAGGAGCACAGCGCTGCCGCCTTGGAATGCAATAGGGTGAGTGATCGCCAACGGGGGGTACGGGTACGGGGGGTACGCCAAACAGAGAAGAAAGAAGAGTTCGACTAGTGTCGCCATCTATTAAGAATTCGGGTCTACATACTTTGTATTTGCACCAGAGTTGCTTTGAATCGTTCAGCATGAGTTCAATCGAAAGACTCACTAATCTGAATAAACGAACTAGTATGTCGTTCATCTGGATCGTTTATCAAAGTCTATGTGGTTAAATTTAGTTATAGAAGGTTAAAACTCGCTTAACCAAGCTATCGTCGACATAGGGCAACCAAGAAACTACCAATCTCACCTGCAAATAGACTGTTAAGGCAATAATACACTGTCCTAACCTTTTTGATAAGACTTCATCTAGACATAAGTTCTTGTAATATATGCTATTTAAACTATAAACCCAAAAACTTGAAATCTATATCTGATTGATTGCTACTGTTAATAATCAAATAACAAAGTTAGCTTAATGTGTACTTGTAGACCTTCCAAGCAGCTACATATTCAATAATGTGAATGAATCGTATAAAATAACAATAAAGACGTTCTATCTTCGGAGTGCCGAAGCTATCTATATGCCCTAGCAGCAATGTTCTTATACAAATCTCAGTTTTAGACTTATTGCTCCTATGTGGTTCGATTTTGATAAAATTATAGGAAACTATTTCAAGTATAATAAGACCCTCACTTAGTTTGGATATAATACAAAAAGTTTTTCATACAAAAACTCATTTTTTACCCGATCCTTTGACAGCTATGTGACATAGTAGCTCGATTTTTATCAAATTTAATCAGATTGTGTAAACTCTCCAGAGACTCGGTTTGGGTGAGTTTTATGAGGATATTTTTATAAACAAATACAAAAACATAGTCTTCAACCGATCATTGCTATGTTATAGTGGTCCGATCCGATCGGTTCTGACATATGTACTACCTGCAGCAAAAGAAGGGGTTTGTGTCCAGTTTCATCACCATAGCTTTAAAACTGAGAGACTAGTTTGCATGGAAACAGACGGGCATTGCTATATCGACTCGGCTATTGATGTTGATTCAGAATATATGTATATACTTTGTTGGGTCGGAAACGACTCCTTCAGTTCATTTCGAGACAAAATTATAATGCCCACTTCTGGGGTATAACAAAATTTGGTGATACCCAATTGTACTTCACTAAAGGTTAATTTTTTTTTACCCTGACCAAAGTGCATGGCTTTATAAGGAGCCTGAACACAAAGGACATTTAAGCACTGGTTGTTATGCATTACGGCCTTGATTATAATAATAGTTTTTATCAATATATTACTATTCTGAATATAAATAATAGTACGTTTACTTTTCATTCAAAATTTTCTTCGAATTTGTTCGAACTTTCGAATGGTATAACAACCTTTTATACTTTTTGATTCTATTGTAGGTCCAAAAAGATCTCAGGATCTAGGAACCAAATATTCATAGTCTTGAAACACCAATAAATTTTGATGTTGAGTAATTGAAATGATATTTTAAATGGGAACGGGCTCTATAATCATTTTAAGCTATGTACAGCCAGATATTTCCTATATGTTCAAGTGCATATTGAAATGTTATGCCCTGATTCCTGTAACAGACTAAATGTTGCTTGTTCTGTTGATTACAGCCCCAATGTTACCCTTTTTAGCGGTGTTTTTCCAACAAGTTTGACTTCATTATCAAACGTGAACCAGTTCTAAAGCACTTCGAAGTGTGGAAATGCTTAATTGTTTATTATAAAGAACATTTGTATTAAAATTTAAATGAAATGTTTGTTTCTTTGTTTGAAAAGAAGATTAATTAATATGATATAATTTAAATATAACGAACGAACATGTGTTTTGAATTAATAAAACAAATTCAAACGAATAAAGTGATCGATTCGTGAGTTCACCGAAAATTGAAAAACTGAACTGGTTTCTTCAGTTGAACTAGAAGAAACAACACTATTATGTACATATGTTTGCACATCTCTGGTTCTATTTTGTGTGTGTGTGTGTGTGTGTCTCTCCCTGATTGTATAAATTTATTGTTAGATGCAGTTTGTATATCTTGTGGCTTGTTTTTTATAGACTTGTAGCATAGGCCATAATGGTTTTCATATGTACCCGAATGGGATGCTGTTGCCATTTACATATGTATGCGTATTTACTCGAATTTATTTATGAATCTTAAGAATGGAAATCGTTAAGATTGGATTACTAGTTTTATCTAGCATATCAAAGTTGGGTAATACATTCATACCCTGTGCACATAATATGTGTATAATAGAAATCATCCCGATTCCATTTTCTTAATCAGCCTCAATGGCAAAGTCGATCTAATCATGCCTGTTTGTTCGCCAGTGTATCCATTTATATGAATCTTTCGGTCAAAGGTACTAAACAAAGCTTGTAGATTTTGTTATAACACATCAAGCTTATATACGTTTATATAAGTTATCGTTAGTCATAAGCAAATCAAGTTTTTATGCCCTACAGCCAGCCAATGATGATGGGTAAAACTCTTTTAAATGACTAGAGACTTAAATACATTTTAAGATCTACTCAAAAAATATAATATTATGCATATTTGTATATTCTTATGTCATCTTTGTATCCTACAAATAGGTTTAGATAATAACCAGGAAACGATAGCTTACCAGGGGCACTTCAGATCTCTGAACAGGCGGGTTAGGAAGTATCCTAGTCAGTAATCCCAACTATTCATTAGACCATATAGGTAAAAATACACTTTCGGTTCAGAAACTGTTTCTTTTCTACATACATACAGGTAAATATGTAAGTATGTATTAAGGTTAAGTGTTATCTCATCTCGAGGCATGTTTATTTTGAAACTACATAGTCTCTCAGTTTAGATGGCACTTATCCGCCGCATCGGTTCACTTTAAGCCTGTTTATACTATCTCATATTTACGTGCGATATCAACGTCACCAAGTGTGACCACGAAAAATCTGACGTCAGCAATGTGACGCGACATTTGTCTATTTTGTGTCAGTCTTTTTGACCACTATTGTACAATTTTCCCTAATTAACTCTGTCAGAGCGTTAAAACTTCACTGTGTTGTAATCTTTTGCCGCTTTAACAGTAAAAAAAGATACTCGTTACATTTATTACGCAAAGTAATATTTTCGTGTAATATTTTGTAAGTTGAAGAAGAATCATGTCAGTAAAAATGACATGTAAATTTAAATAGCGTGAACAAGCCATTAATTTTTACTCCCTGTACCCATAAAATGGGTAAAAAGGGGGTATTGGATCTGTGCAAATGTATGTAACAGGCAGAAGGAGACATCTTCGACCCTATAAAGTATAGATATTCTTGATCAGTGTTAAGAGAGATTTCGATCTCAGCAACTATAAGAGCTAGAGACACCACATTTGGAATGTAGGTACCATACGCAGATCAAGTTTGCTTCCAATTTCAGGTATCTCCCCCCGTTCCCTGGTAGTTCGATAAGAACGTTTTATGCCAACAATTATAAAGAAATACCTTTGGGATTTGACATGTATAATACTTAAGGCACTCTTAATCTACTGTCAAAATTTCACGTCGATCGGATAATAAACACGGAAGTTATTCACGAAAGAAGAATCAGTGCTTCAACAAGGGGGAAGAAGAGGCTCAGCCGCCCGTTAAAATGCCTCGCTTGTGTATGTGTGTGTGTATGTGTAAGTGGACGAAGATGCGAACGGAAACTTTTGACCTGGGTACAGGGAGTTTCGTATTCGGGTATACTCGACTAGAGCATTCTTACTTGTTTGTGTTACTGTGTTACGTACTTGCTGAATGTGCAATATTTTGGCCAAACTTGATCGAAATCTATTCTAAGAAAACCACTTTGATACAATCATAATCTAAAACCAATTGGTTCATAAAGTGCAACTTAAGTACGCTCAGAAGTACTTGTCGTGTAGTATTAAAGATTATTTACCAACTGCTCAAATCGTATTGTTTATAATGCAAATAATACTGACTATTCAAATTTTTAATGAATACTGTGCAAAGTTCAATCGATCGATCGTCTGTCATATAACTTTATCACATGGTTTCAAAGATTAGAAGAGCTGATTATTATGATAGCTGCTAAGATAGCGTTTATCTGGGTGTTTTGAGATCTGCTGCCTTTGGTTAAGATAAGTTTTAAGTTTTCTTCGTCTATTTATGCTGTTGGCATTTGCATAGTTCTTCACCTGGAGCTACTATGACTTTCACAAAAGAGGTGGAAAATTTCCTGGGCCCACGTAAGAAATAAACTATTTTTCATTTTTTTGTGGGTTAGTACGCACAGTCGTTGTATTTTTCATAAATACGACGATTTTATGTTTATTAAATACAAATTCCAGCATTAAAAAAATAATAATAAACGTATCGTAGCATAAAAGCGGGTTTAGGTTCATTTTAGTTTGTCGTAAATTTTGTGACACCGGCGATCCAAAAGATTTTCACTTTTTTCCAGCGTTTTAAGGGTTCCCCCCTATATTTGTTGTATAGTATTTTTTGGGTTTTTATGTTTTTATGCTTTGATTGGTTTTTGTTATTTTAATTAGTTTTCGGTGGCATATTCCGACCGGCCGTTAATTCTAAGCGCAGATTCCAATTCCAACAAACTGACACAGAGAGAAATGAGAAAGCGAGAGTTTTCTTTGTCGTGCCGCACTCATGTGTTAGTTTTTGTTGTTTTTTTTAGAAATTTATAAACTCTAAACGAAAGTTGTAAATTTGATGCTGCTTCTCTCGTATGTACCATATAGTTAATCGTAGTACAAAGTACATCTAATGTCTTGAGAAAAGAACATTAATGCCATGCGCATTGTTAAATAAAAACACCCTTTAAGATTTTATAGACTCCAATACACTCGAAAGTTGGCTACTTATGAATAAATCGTTATAATAATGTTCATATTAGTTTAAATGATTAGCGTGAGCGAGGAATGATAATTATTGCTTTTTACAGTCTGCAATTATTCAATCGAATTTGTTGAGCTAAAATTTTCAAGTTTCTGAATTACAAACTTGAATACATTTCAACTGTGAAGACTGCGAGTACAGTGTCCTTATAAAGAAGGATTGAACTTTTTGATCTGGTTGCTTAGGCTGGAGCTATATATTACCAATTATGTGATCACAACTTTCGGAGATCTGGAGCTATTACCAAATATGTGATCCCAACTTTCGCAGATCTGTAAAATATCATAATATTGTATTTAAAATATCTATTTAATTGATTTTCGTTCTTAGAAACATAAAACTAACTATTCCAATTACCGAGTACTTTTCATTTAGAATCGCTTCCGATTTTGTGTTCCCGTTTTCGAATGAAAGAAATATCAACTGACTTAATAGGCTTACAAAATTGGGTGAGAGTTTAATACGCATTGTACTAAATATAGAATACCTAAGAACATTGGTTATTAATAAATAAATAAATCAATATCAATACATAATACCTAATTTCATAAAAAGTCTGTCTGGAAAAGCTCTTTGCACCTATTTTTAATAATAAAAGTTAAACATTGGTTATAAATAAATATAACAAATAAATAAATAAAAAAATAATAAAATAAAATTAAAAAATAAATCAACATAAAATAAGTAATGACATGAAAATCAGTCTTGATAATAAAAGAAAAGTACATTGCTTATTATGAAATAAATACATAAAATCAATATAGAATACCTATTGACATAAAAGAGTCTGTCTGGATAAGTAATCTGCAGATATTTTTAATAATAATAGGTAAATTAAAAATGTTCAAATTTGCGGAAGACTTACTAAACCAAATATATTCCAAACAGAACAGCTTAGAAGAAGGTAACAGGCTGTGAGCTATATTCTATTGGGATTATATTTATTTTTTTTAAAATAAGCTATTCTATTTGTAATATATTCAGTTTAGTTTATATTCCAAATAGAATAGCTTCAAAAGAAGGTAACAGGCTGCAAGCTATATTCTATTAGGAATATATTTAGTTTGGCAAATTTTAAGCAACTTTAAACATATTTAGTTTAGCTTTGAATATTAAGATTGTAGCTTAGAAGAAGGCCACACCCTGTTAGCTTCTTCTAAGTTCTTCCCTATTGCGAAGTTGTTGTTTAGTAAATCTTGAGATTAGTATTTAAACAGTATTCTATCAATATTACTCAACTTGCTTTGTTGTTTCTTATTGAAACAGCTGTTCTTAGCTTAGCAACAGCTGTTTACTCAAACGAGTTTCCATTGAATCGTATTGTATTGTATATATGCTCACCCCACACGCATGTTGTTAAATATCTGGTTATTTGTAAATTGAGCAAGTGCTGACGACGAGCAGTAAAACCAACAAAAATACATTATTCAGTTATTTGTTAAGTGTTATATTTCGTATAATTCCGTACAGGTTGCAAGTGCTGCCAAGTTTCACGGCTGTCAAGATGATGGCCTCGGGGTCCATGACTTCCTCAAAAGCAGCCCACGATTGTCTGCTGTGCTAATTTCAATTTCTGGGGGTCATCTGTTGATTCTCTGTCCATGTTCTCTACTCTCTCAGCTGCTTCCTCTGCTCGCCAGCGAGATTTGAAGTGATCTACTCATGGACACGTTTAAAGCATTTGGCTAACAGCTTTTGTCAGCTGTGCCAAAATTGATTTCTACACTTAGCCCATAAAAAGCATTTCGTCTCGTCGAATTAGTTGCCGCAAGGTAATTCGCATCAATTAAAAATTATGCCAATTGCCGCAAAAGACAACCCAAATGCAAAATCTGTTCAACTTTTCAAGCTTTTTTTTTTGACACACGAAATTAATTGCGCCACAGAAATAAACAAAGGCGACAACAACAAATTTTCAGACGGCTGCTTGTAAACTGTCAAAGAAATTTAAGACATCCCTTGACTCATTAAAACCAACCGAAAACTGCACAAATTGACCCAATACGAAAATAGCTTAGAAATTATTAGGGTCAGTTGTTAAAAATACATTTGGTTAAAAAGATGAAATATTTTTATGGCGCCCCATAACGCGCAAACTACAAAGGGGAACAATATAAAATACTGCGGACGTTTAACATAATTTGATCAACAAACTAAATTTAAAACTATAAGAACTATTTACGATAGACACTTATTATAATAAATAAAATATATCAATTAAAAGTAATCGGTATCTGGGGATATACTTGAGTGTTGTCTGAAGTACTATACATAGATTCAGAATAATATCTACGATATTTAAAACAATATCGATGGAATACAGGAAGAATATCTGAGTTAAAAGGGGCAAAGGAATTCAATATAAGGCTTGTTTTATCATGTGGTCGAAGGACTATTGATGATGGGTATTTATTAGAATATAGAAAATATATAAATTTAAAGTAATCTGTATCTAGGGATTTATACTTTGACTTGAGTGTTCTCTGAAGTACTATATATAGAATAAGAATAATATCTAAGATATGTGAAAGAATAATAATGGAATAAAGAACGAAATTTCTAAGTTAAAAGGGGTAAAGGAATTTTTTATAAGGCTTGTTTAATCATATTCAAAGATTTGTATCTAAGGATTTATACTTGGCTTGCTTGTATCTGAAGTACTATACATAGAATAAGCATATTATCTAAGATATTTGAAAGAATATCAATAGAATAAAGGAAGGAAGAAAGGAAGGAATTTCTTAGTTGAAAAAGGTTAATATAGGAAGCAAAGGAATTCATTTTAAGACTTGCTGGATATTTATTAGAATAAAGAAAATATATACATTTAAAAAATCTGCATCTAAGGATTTATACTTTGACTCGGGTGTTCTCTGAAGTACTATACATAGAATAAGAAAAATATCTAAGATATTTGAAAGAATATCGATGAAATAAAGAAAGAATTTCTGAGTTAAAAGGGGCAACGGAATTCATTATAAGGTCATCATATGGTCGAACTCGCCTATAAGGACTACTTATGATGGGTATTTATTAGAATAAAGAAAATATATATATATTTAAAAGATCTGTATCTAAGGATTTATACTTGGCTTGGTTGTATCTGAAGTACTATACATAGAATAAGAAAAATATCTAAGATATTTGAAAGAATATCGATGAAATAAAGAAAGAATTTCTGAGTTAAAAGGGGCAACGGAATTCATTATAAGGTCATCATATGGTCGAACTCGCCTATAAGGACTACTTATGATGGGTATTTATTAGAATAAAGAAAATATATATATATTTAAAAGATCTGTATCTAAGGATTTATACTTGGCTTGGTTGTATCTGAAGTACTATACATGAAATAAGAAAAGTATTTAAGATATCTTTGAAAGAATATCGATGGAATACAGGAAGAATTTCTGAGTTAAAAGTGGGCAAAGGAATTCGTTATAAGACTTGATTTATCGCCTATAAGGACTATGTATGATGGATATTTATTAGAATAAAGAACATATATAAGAATGCCCTAGTCGGGTATACCCGACTACGGAACTCCCTGTACCCAGGTCTAAAGCTTCCAATCACATCTTCGTCCACTTACACATACACAAAGACGCACACACACGAGCCACTGCGTAAGCGAGGCATTTTAAGTGACGGGTGTGCTTCTTCTTCCCCCTTGCTGCAGCACTGAATCTTCTTTCCTCAATAACCTCCCTGTTGATTATCCGATTGATTTGAAATTTTGACAGTAGATTAGGAGTGACTAAAGTATTGTACGTGCCAAATCCCAAAGCTATATCTTCATAAATGTTGGTATTAAACGTTTTTTATCGAATTGCGTGGAAACGGGAGGAGATACATATATCAAATTGGAAACAAACTTGATCTGTGTATGGTATACAGGAACCTACATTCCAAATTTGGTATACATAGAATAAGAATAATATCTAAGATATTTGAAAGATTATCGATGGAATATAGGATGAATTTCTGAGTTGAAAGGTGTTAATATAGGAAACAAAGGAATTCATTTTAAGGCTTGTTTTTATCATATTCATATATGGTCGAACTCGTTTGTGTTTTATCATGTTCCTGAAAGCTAAGTGTCCCCCGCAGGGATTCGCAATATTTATCTTCATGTCAACCCTCCTGAAGCTTGTCAAAAACAAAAGAATACGTAAAATATTGGATGAAACAGGTTATAAATAAATGTGAGAGACATACATTTATTTAAAAGACGATAACAATTTGTCACAGTATGCAACATATTATACATATTATTACCATATATACTACCTAGTTATATAGAAATTATAAAATTTCAATTTTTCATGCCTTTCTCATCTCTTTCCTGCCTTCCATGCCTGCTCCATGAGTTACAAACCTAATGTGAAAGTTATTATGTCATCTCCTAAATTATATACTTTACCACGCACTTCCCGGGCAATCGGCATACATAAAAATAGATGTCGCAGGCCTTCCGCTCTGGTCCCCCCTGGTACCCCTGATACCCCCTGGTCTGCAATTAGAAGGCGTCCTCATCTGCATTGGAGTTGACGTCGGCAGCATCTTAGCAGGGAGCTTGGGCCTTGTGCGGTTAATCACCTAGAAGAGCGACCCCAGGCACTGGGCCCAGCTCACCCAGGTCCCCCTAGGCGTTCCTTCTAAATTTAGAAGCACTTTGCTTTTGTTTTTCTTTTCACTGCCGTCGAGTTGTCTTCGCTGTCTTGGCTGTCGCTGTGCATAATGTGAGCATAATTGTTGCATTGTATGCATCTGCATCTGCATCTGCATCTGAAAACTCTAGAGCAGCCCTAACTGGGCTCTCGGGTTACCCATGTAGACCACCATGCAGACACCTGACAGTCACCGGTGGCGGCTTAGAGAGCCACTTAAAAGATGTCTCTCCAAGTGCGAACTCAAAAGGGTATCTAGCTCGGTGAAGTGTGAAATCTTGGCAAAGTTTTCTTCCAATCGCTTAATAACTAAGGTAATTCCTTATGCTCTATTGAGTTCCTGTTCGGAACACATTAGAAGCATTCTTCTGTGATCTTCGTTGCTGGAATGTCGTTCATTACCAGAGCTACGCAAATATCGATGTTAATATCAATAATATAGATATATAAATGATATAGATCAATAAATGAAAATTTCCTGCTGGTATTGATATATTTATTGAGTATCGATATCCTACATAAGGCAGGTTCCATCACTAATTGCATAGAATTGTCATTAAAAGTATGAAAATTCAAAGTGATCTTTTCTTGGTGTTTTATAAACCAATGTGATACAATATTCCAATTTTTTTTTTCGAATTTATTTAAAATTACGATCAACATTTTATCCCTGTTATAAGAATTAGTGTATATTTTTTTCTAAATTTGTTTATTTTATGCTGTCCAATTGGCAAACTCTCGAAAAAACTCAATACTAATTTAGCTAATTTAGCAGCATAACATATACCCTTAACATTGCGATATTGTGAGTTTAACAATTGTGCTGATGATGATCGAAAATTGCGGAATGATGAGACCCGGTTGACAGCAGGTCAAAGGCTGTCCACGTTGACAGTGGCGAAGCCACAAGAAAACTTGTCGTCGTGACTGGAATTTGAACACCCACCGGGTCAAAATCTAACCCACTATTTGTCTGGCGTTGCAATGGTACAGTGGGTAAAAATGATAAATGTATAAGTACAAATGGGAAAATCAATCCATAAGTCATTGAGAATGATCTGAAAATGTTGTATTTTACGTGGCAGTAATTCACAAGAATCAAAACCTGAGATGTCATATATTTACGATGTTTCAGAGTATAAATATGAACTAATATATAAGAATACTTTTTGTAGAGTTACCACTAATCGAAATATTTTACTTGAAGTTTAGCATTGCGTCTAGTATATGGGCATTTCCAAATGGCGTAGTGTGAAAAATGAAAAAAAAGAAAGTATTTGTGAGGGTTTTTTTGGGGGGGGGGAATAAGGGGGGGGAGGGGGGGGGGGGGTGGTTTTTTTTTTTTTGGTGGGGGTTTTGTTTTTTTTTGATTGGTTTTTTTTTTTGGGGGGGTTTTTTTGGGGGGGATATACAGAAATTTATTTAAGACTCTACCTGAATAATAAACAAATAAATATGCAGATTTTGTTAAAGTGAACATTAGAAAAGCTAACAAACTTTGAAAGCAAGTTAATATAAAATGGAAAATTAACATAAATATGAGAAAACGTGCTAAAGTTGAACTTAGGTACATTAGATACACTTGCACCTCAAACCTATTAATGGTTCTTTCAAAAGTATCGATACTTCCATCGATTCTTATTTGCCACTTCAATAAGTTTTAGTTGTAATGTCGAGTCGAAGACCAGAGTTAGTACTTGTTAATAACACATGATGCTTTTCGCTAAGCTATAATTTTGTAAATAAATAAAGTAATTGTAATGTTATTTTATATTGCAATTATATTTAGTTATTAACTAACAGTGCTGGAAGTTTTTATATATGCATTAAAATTCTTAAATAATAGAATTAAAAATGTAATTAAAATTAATATTTAAAGGAATACAATTTTATTTTAAGTAAGACTGCAAGAATAACTGCTCAGTCTGCTTTTATATTTTCAAGCAACAAAATTAAGATTTGTCACACTTTTTAAAGTTTTCGATAGTATCGATGGTGTTGATCATCTATACAATCGACTTGGGCCACTATCGATAGTTTTAAGGTAGCTAATATACATATCGTATGAAAGTCGCGATAGTATCGATGGTGTTTGTAATTTATATAATCGTCTTGGGCCACTATCGATAGTTTTAAGGCAGCTAATATACATATCGTATGGAAGTCGACTATTGACACCATCGTGTGGGGTCACTAACGATAGTTTTGCAGCACTAAATCGATATATCGTTTATCTGTCATCGTAAGTACATAGTTTCGCGCGTAGTTCCACTGTTTGCCTGGTTTATCACACTTTTCAAAGATTTGTACATGAATCGATAGTGTCGATGATGTCGACAATAAATATCGATTTTGGCCTATCGATAGTTTTAAGGCAGCTAATATACTCATCGTAAGGAAGTATTGTTGACTATTAAAACCATCGTGTGGGGTCACTTACGATAGTTTTGCAGCACTGAAACGATATATCGTTTGGCTGTTTCGCGCGTAGTTCCACTGTCTCCCTGGTTGTCACTGGCTGGCCATTGTGTTTGCGTTTGGACGCCCGGCAAGTCCAACATTGGCCTATCCCCCAAAAAGATCTCAATTGATCCCCGGGGTGTTATTGAGCTATTGGCAGCGCGCCAGCTTAAGTCGGGGCTGTAGTCCCTGCACAGTTTTCATTCTATCCTCGCCTCGTCTCTATTGCCCTTTGTGGTCCGTGGGCTGTTCTGTTCTGTTTTCAGTGCTGTTGTTTGTCAGCCAGATATACACATAATAAATATTACCTTAACACACCTTCCATGCGACATGGCACTCTTCCTAGCTGTGTGTGTGTGGTGGTGTGTGTCTGGGAATGTGCTAGTGTGTGTCTGTATCTGTGTGTGCCTTGAAGTTTTGCTTTGGCCTCTCCGCCGCGGTCTTTGCGACGTGCTCAAGTGAACTTTGTTGTTGTTGCTGCAGCGTTGATTGATTGTTTGGCTTGAAAGTTGTTTTTGTTATTGTTGCTGTTGTTGCTGTTGTTGTTCCCTGAAGTGGGCGTGTTGCACTGTTGTTGTGCGGATATTTGCATTTTTCTAGGTTAATTAGTTAGCCAGGTGCATTGAACTTTAACGAGTAGCGCACCTAACCACATCCAATTGTGCGCTTTTGGGGTCACATCTTAGCATTTTATCTATCTAAGTACTTATGTATCTTATAAAGCAACACTAGAATCAACAACTTTCACAGATAAACCTGAGTCAACCATGAATGCAGTTGTGCAAGTTGTTGTGAACTAACAAATGAAACCAGCTAAAACACTGATAACTGAAATACAAAACAGACAGATACTACTCGCACACACTTCACGCGTTGGATTCTAAGCTCTGTCTTCAGATAAGATACAAACATTTTTTTCTTTATATCTTAACTCTTTGTATGCTTATCGCAAGTTATGTTGATGAAATTTGTTGCTGTTGTTCTGACGGTTTGCTGTGCCTACTGCAATTAGTAGAGGCCCCAACTTCAACTCCGACTCTGACTTCGTCTTCGAATTTCGCTGTGTTGTTTGTTGTCTTTTACTTGTGGCTTTTTATTTTTTGCATGCAGCAATTATCAGCACGAACCTTTCTGTCACTCAACATGAGCAAGGTTGCCCCAGACAATGGCCAGAGTTGCCAGCCTTTTTGTTGAACTGTCAGTTGCTTTGGGCAAGCAACCTTATCGCGCCACACAAACAACAAATCATCAATCATTCCAGCAGCACCACCAGCAGCAGCCACTACAACAACTCTACTAAGTACTACAACAATCCAAAGGCCCGATTAAATCAACTTCTTAACGCCAACAGCTTCATCTTTTGATTTTCCTTGGCCATTAGATTACTTTACTAAAACAAGCCGACAACTGTCAGTTGAGCTGAAAGTTCGTCAACTTCAGGCGTCATTTTCTATATTTTTCTTTACCTAATGTTTTCTCAAATGAAGAACAGGTTGGGATACTCTGTAATGATATAATACTGTATACGACTTTATAATAGTATCGATATATTATAGTATAACGATATTTTATAATATTCTCTGTGTGTGAAACTTTCAATATTATCGTATATTATAAAGTATCGAGGTAGGTATTATAGTATAGTATCGTATAGTATATAATATATTGATTTACTATAATATATCGATATAATATAATATACTATCATATTTTAAGTTTCACACACAGAGAATAGAGCCATTTATTTACCACCCTCAAATCTGATTCACATTAGAGCATTTCCACCCTACAGTGTTGGGTAATGAACAAATAAAATAATATACAAGGATCTGCAGCCTAACAACACTGTTAAAGAAACAAGTGTTGGGTAATGAACAAATATAATAATATGCAAGGGAGTTCAGCCTAGGTGTTTGTCAGCAGACTTGATCAGGATAAGTAATTTCCTGCAATAATGAAATTTATAGTATATACTTATCTGGATATTCTATATATAAATACATTGTTAGAAAGGCCGTAAATATATGTATATTATATAAATTTTATTAAGATCGGATTGTGCTTTCAAACATGTACAAATTACTTCACAAAATCGACAACCTTTCAAATGGGGTTAGAAAAAAAATCTATAATTTAACTACCATTGCTCAGCAAGTTAAAATAAAAATTGTTAAATATAAGTCAAGCGAGTGCTAATATTTCATGGTTAATGATCAATTTACTCTACGTAAGGTTGCTTAATTACATTTTAATATTTTTAATTGGCTTAATGGTAGATTGTGTCATAAAATGTAAATATTTTTAAAAATGTATGCCACAAATGAATGTCTTGTTGCATATGGTTAATTGCGATCAAAAATTTGAATGCGTAAAAAATATGTATGTGCATATGTTTTCTTATTAAGAAAAACTTCAAGACTTATTAATTTTCAGGTCTTTTACACAGTTTCCACTCATATTAAGATATTGTTTAAGTGAATGTTCTCCTTCTTCACTGTTCACAGGATATTGCGAATTGAATTGAAGTGCCATTGATATAGGATTCAATTTACAAGCTTAACGCGGGTAATGAAAATCAAAGCATAAATCTTAGAGACTATAAAATTTGATATACAGTTTGAAATATCATGTTGCTCAGTAGCCTTCTAAACAATTACCTCACAATCTCATCCGCATCCATTTCCACTTGTTGCCATGATGCAATGATTTTTCCACTTCATACCTCAACATCATCAGAGGAGACTGAGGAGTCGCGAAGCTTCTCCTGGGTGCCAACAGGTTGGGTTCTCGTGCAACTCTCCCCTTCTACCTGGTGTCAGTTTTATTGTTCTCTCTTGGCTTAGTTCTCCCGTTTTTCCGGGCTCGGTGACATTCTGCTGCATAATTGAATTCTTAGTCTTAGTCTTTTTGCCCTGCGCTGACTGAGCAGCCAAGAAGCCAGAAGAAGTTCCAGTTCAAGCACCGCTACCAGGCTGAGTTATGGCATCATCTAAACTTGCACCTGGACTGGCTTCAACTGCTTGAGAATCGCTGGGGAAGATTGCCGGCGGCATTAGATTGTTGAAGATTGTGAGGATGGCATTTCTGGATATAATGACGTGCTGAGAAGGGCATCTTGATGCCACAATGATTAGTTTATAATTATGATACTGCCGCGGCTGCATTTCCAGCACCAGTTATTTCCTAGGTGAAAACTAATTACGCGGCCATTGATGCTTAAATTACCGTTTAATTGAAAAGTCTTTAACGATATCGAGAACTGCCCTGGCAATTTGAACTGAATTTCACACCATGGCGGAAATTTCCTTCAGCATTTCTTGAGCTATGCATTTTTTGCACTCTTTTACGCGCACCGTGTAAACGCGAATTAATCAAGCGCAAAGTTCTCCATTTCATTCTTATGCGCAACTTGCGTTGAAGCTGAGCAACACTTGGTATGAGTGTTGCAAAATATTTCAACTCGGAAATTTATAGAGTCTTATAAGACTTTGAGAGATGCAACCTACATTTTATTTATTCCAGAAACAGGAGAAACATTTGACTTTAACTTATAAAACTCTCTCGTATCATAAATAATTGAAAATTATTGTAAAATTCTAAATTGGGAAATTTTGTTTTTTAAATACCTGAAATTTTAGATATAAATGTAAATATGTATAATGTAAATATACATATATAATATAAATATATGTAAATTATCCAGCTAGGAGATGGCCAGAATAAAATATCAAGAGTATTACTTATTTGAAGCTTTTATTTCACTGCTCCAGCTCAAAAACATTAGTATTTTTAAGCTCAAATATGCAATACTTTGTTGGAAGTCGAAAACTTCTAATAGTTTCGATTCCAAATGATTTCGAAGGGTTTCGATACTCCCCTTTTCTATGAAATAATAGTATTGGTAGTTTTTTGCCGGCTTATAGGGTTTTCACACTAAGTACATCATTGCGGAACGCATGGGAATGATGTTGGATGTGAAACACCGATTCACACTGACAACATCAACAGGTCCAATTGAGTGTTCAATTGAACCTTTGGAGTCAGCAGAAAGGAAAATTTTACAAATTGTTAATTGCCTAAGTATCGTAAGGGAACGTATTGGATAGGAACATCAAAAAGAGATGGTGGGACGGATGGCAAAATTTCGGCACGGGTAAAACTATGGGCACATCATGACAGTTGATGGCGGATGTTGGCTCAGTGTGAATAGCCTATTCGAATATTTATTCATTTTCAATATAGTTTATCATTTTTTAAACACATCATCATTCATTCGAAATTCTAGATTTTAATTCTAAAACAAAACGAGGTCAATGTTTATCAAATATGTAATTCTTTTAGAATGTAATTCTAGGAAATTATTGGTTTTCTTAGTCTTCGCTTAAATTACAACGCATGTATATATATTTTATGGGTATACATTACATTTTATGGGTATAACAAGTATTGTAACTATAATGAAATGATAGATTATATGGTTGGCAAAAAACTATCGAAACTATCGATATCTTTGATGCCCTCTTTATTTAGCAAGTTTGTTGAAATCGATTGTGTATCTTTCGGTTAAACAACAAAATTTACTTTGCCAATTTGTTTGGCAACGTCGCGATCTGTTTGGCGCAGTCCAAAGTGATCGTCTCAGGTAAATCTCAGCTGTGCTGTGGTGTGCTTGTTGTGCGGCAATATGTAAATTTTGTATGTAGCTTGTTGTTGTAGTTGTCGTTGTGCGGTCAAGGTGAGTGAGCTGGAAGCAATCGAGAGATCGAGATCGAGATGGAGATCGAGGCGGGTGACGGGCAAAGTTCTGCACACGGAGTTAACACTTCCAGGAAGAAGTCTCGATTTCTGCTGTGGTTGTTGTTGCTGCTGCTGCTTGGTATTCACATTCAAGCCAGATAAATCATCTAAAAAACACCGCTTTTTTTGGCAGCCTAGAATTTGATTATGCTTTCTGTTGTTGTTGTTGTTGTGGTTGCCTGAAATGCGTAAAATGTTTTACGTTTTTGGGGCTTTTGTGAATTCTGAGAATACATTTGGCATATCGAATGAATGTAGCTTTGGATTGTGTTAATCTGATTGTGACGTGCCTAGAACAGCAACAAATGGTGGGACGACATTCCACAAAAAACAAGTAAGATTGCTATAGTCGAGTATACCCGACTACAAAACACCCTGTACACAGGTCGAAAATTTCCGATCACATCTTCGTACAATTAAGCATAGACACACACATACACAAAGACGCACACACAAAAGCGACAGCGCAAGCGAGGCATTTTAAGTCGTGGCTGTGCTGCTTCTTCCCCCCTCGCTAGACTACTGAATCTTATTTGTGGAATAACTTCCGTGTTTATTATCCGATCGACTTGAAATTTGGACAGTAGATTAAGAGTGACTGAAGTAGCTTAAACGCCAAGTCCCAAAGCTATATCTTAAAGATTGTGGCTGTAAAACGTTTTGATCGAATTGCGGGGGAACAGGGGGAGTGTCTCTAGCTCTTATAGTTCCTGAGATCGACGCGTTCATACATACGGACGAACAGACAGACGGACATGGCCAAATCGAAATCTCTTTTGATACTGATCAAGAATATATATACTTTATAGGGTCGGAGATGTCTCCCTTCTGCCTGTTACACACTTTTGCACAGACCCCCCTTTTTACCCATTTTATGGGTACAGGGAGTAATAACGACCCAGCGACAGTTATTAACTCCTTTGTGCGCTGCTTATAAAAACTTGGCAATTACGATCTCAAAATAGACAAAAATGAACAAAGACCACAGCGAAGGCAATGCTTTTATTTACAACCAATAATTTAGCCAGCCGCCATAACAACAATTACAGCAACAACTACAACTACAACTACAACACATGCTGGAATAAATGTAGGTGGACATGATAATTTCGTTTTGCAGACACCGACACTCCAAACAACACCGCTCCCCCCGCCCCCTAAGGTTGTCCCCCAGTTGGAAACCAGACGAATCATAAACAGATTTCCAAGTCGCTCCCAAAAATAACAGCAGAAACGTCAACGTCCCAGCCGCAGCCGCAGCCCTCGGGCGTATTTTATTTAAATAAAATAAATTTCTTGTCTGCTGCCCAAAAACAGCGCAAGCTGCAATTACTGTAAATTTGCACAGACAAACCGCTTTTAGATCGGGGGCAGAGTGGAGGAGACCTGGAATAAATCTAGATATGGCTGCTGATGGAGCTGACTCTTAGCGGCTCCGGGTGTAAAATGGATATTATAAACAGAAATAGAAGGGCGGCTGAACTTATAATATAGTATAAGATTACTTACGTGGCAAAGTATTGACACTTTTCTTGTAATCCTGCAGAATGAGTTTTATAAAGACTTTGAATAGTTCAGAAACGTTTCAATAAATATAAATTGTTTTTTTAGATGCTTTAGATTCTTTTATACGCAAATAATAAACAAAAATAAATATACACAAAAATGTGGTTAAAATAAAGAACAGCTTTCTTTGAGGTCTCGAAGATATAGTAGACTTTACTAAGTAATGTTTTTCATACATCAACTTAATTTTCCAGTGATCATTTCTATGCCAGTTAGATGCTTTAGTTTTGCAATTTTCATCAATATGTGTTCCGGAAAAACAATCTAAAAAAACAATAAAACTGTTTTTTTTATACAAATCAATGATCTACAGATTGTTTCTCTGTGCTTTTAATAACTCTAAAAAGTTAGAATTAACCCTACAAATTAAAAAAATTAACTAAAATGTATAATTCAGTTATAGAAATTTGTATATAATAAAAGTGACTAGTGTCCTAACTTAAAAGCTTTAGCTTGTAGTACTAGAAAATATCAAATAAATAAATAATGTTAAAAAAATAAATAAATAAATAATATCTAATTAAAACTAAATAAATTAAAAATAGTTAAAATAGTGAATTCTTTAAATGGTATATACAACAAACAAAACCATTGTAGATAGTAATCAGAGTTTAAAACTATTGATATTATAGATAGCATCATCAATGTATTGCCATCTCTGGTATGTTCGTCCTCCGATTCCAATATATTTCAGCACGACTGTGCATCCGATTTCTTTGCAAACAGATCTAAGCTAAAGCTTTGTTTTATTCTATGCTATATCTCGGTTCCAGTTCTCTTGTTTAGCTTTCTTGACAGTATTGCCATCTAGACAGAATTGCAAAATTTGAAAAGTTCTTAGTTAGTGCTTGTAATTTGGCTAAATTTCTTTATAATAAAGTATGCTACATATATACTGAAAGTAGATTTTATTTATTTTTTTCATCATATATAATTTTCAATATATCCAATTAGAGTACAATAAAAATCCTCAAAAAGGATCAAAAGCGTTTAAATAACAAGTACAAAAAAGAAAATGCAATTTTAATGGGAATTTCTATGCCACATGTTTTGGCAGTGGGTGGGTGGTGCGTCTGCAACTCCCCCACTGCCTCTCTATTTAACCAGCTCCATCCACCTCCGACAATGTTGAAGTTTGTCTTCGATTTGTTTGGCTCTTGTACGTGGGTCGGAGTCAAATGTAGCGAAGGCTGCTGCCGTTGTTGGCGACAAAAACAGCCATAAACAAATAACTATGCCACCGCCGATGGCTATGGCTGTAGCTACGGCTGTGGCTATGGCTGTGGCTTAGGTGGTTTGAGCGAGCTCTATGCGGGCAGATCATGCACAGTTGAATGGTGCTTAGACTGTATGCTAGACACACCCGATCCGATCCAAGCCGAAGCGAACCGAACCTATGGCAATGTGTGTGCATTAGAGATGTGTAAGGTCGCTATATTGCAGTTAAGGTGGTAACTGTGACTGTTACCTTAAAATATCGTTAACAAATATCGGTGATTGTGACTTTAAAATTCTCCTGATTTCAAACGTTAATCTACGATATTCAAATTTAGTAATAACATTGAAATTATATAGACCACTACCGGCTTCCACTAGCGAAACTTTTGCGGAAGACTTATTTCCTTAAACGTTTTTTTTCACTTTTTTTCAAGATTTTGCGGATTGAATTCACTTGGCTTTTATATCCTGATTTCAAACTTTAATATACGGAATAACATTTAAATTATACAGGCCACTACCGGTTTCCACTAGCGCAAGTTTTGCGGGAGAGTTATATCCTCAAACGTTTCTTTTCACCATTTGCAAGATTTTGCGGATTGAATTCACTTGGCTTTTATATGCTGATTTCAAACTTTAATATACGGAATAACATTTAAATTATACAAGCCACTACCGGTTTCCACTAGCGCAAGTTTTGCGGAAGAGTTATTTCCTTCACCTTTTTCAAGATTTTGCGGATTGAATTCACTTGCCTTTTATATCGGTTACTACCTCTGCAATAACGAAAATTTGAAACTTTAAGGGAATTTTAATTCATATTTAACATTTAAATCTTTTCGCCACCAAGTCGAATTTTGAGAGCATTATGAGACAAAAGTATTGTATAAGTATAATTGTTGGGTAGGAAGCGTAAGCTTTGTTGGCTTAAAATATTAACAAATTTCGCTGGTATTTCTTTCCATACAGTTCTTGTTCTTAAAACTTGTGGAACAGCTGAGCATTTATTCATTGATATCTAATGTTGCTATGTGGTCTGTGTCTGTTAAAATGCACTGTTAATATTAACAGTAATCTGGACTGTTATTGTTATCAGGCAGTGACTGTTAATATTAACAGTATTCTAGACTGTTATTGTTATCAGGCAGTGACTGTTAATATTAACAGTAATCTGGATTGTTATTGTTACAGGCAGTGACTGTTAATATTAACAGAATTCTAGACTGTTATTGTTATCAGGCAGTGACTGTTAATATTAACAGAATTCTAGACTGTTATTGTTACAGGCAGTCACTGTTACTATTAACGGATTTCTAGACTGTTATTGTTATAGGCAGTCACTGTTAATATTAACAGAGTTCTAGACTGTTATTGTTACAGGCAGTCACTGTTACTATTAACAGAATTCTAGACTGTTATTGTTACCGGCAGTCACTGTTAATGTTAACAGAGTTCTGGTCTGTTATTGTTATCAGGCAGTGACTGTTAGTATCTGGACTGTGACTGTTACTGCACATAAAAACAGTGACTGTTGATATTCAGTCACAGTGTGACACAATATTTATCAGTCACAGCGACTGAGTCACAGTTACAACGATGTTGCGCATGTCTAGTGTGCATGAGTTGGAGCCAAGAGGAATTCGGCACATGAAATATTTAGGTGTTTGCCGTATTTGAGCACGTCTTGCATAATTTGTACGTTTGTACTTTTAATTAAAGATATCTTAGATAGACTTCTTGTTTGCCCATATTTGGCCAGCTATCTTGGCTATGAGTACTCTGAATACATGTGAATCGACGTTGCGTTCCCTATTTCAGCTGCAACCTGATTTATCATAGACAACAATTTAAACTACTATTTCAACAGCAGCCTCAGGGTCACTTGGGGTCAATAACTGCCAGTTTCTGGCCATAATTATACTTTGTCACATTTTGCGCGTGCCCGATTCACAAGTGTTTTTCTCGGCCAAGTTATTAACCAAATATTGGAAGTATTGACCAATTAAAAACCATTTTGGTTTGTTTAAAATATATAAATTGATGGTTTATTGACATTTTTTTTTTAATTGCTGAACTAAATGGTATTAAATCTGTCTACCTTTTTGGCTCGTTAGTTCTCGAATGATTATGAATACATTAAATATTTACTAATGTGTTTTTGCATATTCTTTTTATTTCCAGGTATGTACACCAATATGCTACTTAAAACATATATTTTAAGGCAGAGTTTTGTGGATATCTTGGAAGGTAATTTACAAAATTGTATACAATATCAAAATTGGACTATCATTAACCAATCATAAATTCATATAAATATTATTTTATCTTATGTAATATAGTTTTTATAAAGAAGAAATAACTTACATTTGAAGCATTATTGATTTACGAAAGCGATAAAATCATTTACATATACGTAGATAGCATCTATGAAAATATCATTCAGAGTTGAATACATTTACAAATTTAGCTGATCAGGAATACATTTATAACGACATTGGGCACTCTACCTATAATGAGGTCAACAAATAAGTATATACAGCTCCATTTTTTGTACGCCAATCTAAAATAATAAAGAAGAAGGGACGGCTATCTTCGAAGTGCTGAAGCTATGTACCATACCAGGAATTAATTTTTATACAAAACTTAATTTTTGTCTGATTTCTCCTATGGGAGCCATGGGATCAGATTTTGAGAACTCATAGGAAACTATTTGAAGTATAATAAAACTCTCACTTAGTTTGGATGAAACATTTGTATAAACAAAAGGTTTGATATAGTGATATACTGGTTCGATTTTAACAAAATTTGGTCAGATTGTATAAACTCTCTAGAGACTCTGGAAAAGTTTGGTGAGGATACACTTATAAACAAAAAAGTTTTTCATACAACATAATAGTTGTCGACCGATCATTCCTATGGCAGCTATATGTTATAGTGGTCCAATCCGGCCGGTTCCGACACATGTACTGCCTGCAGCAAAAAGAAGGGTCTGTGCCAAGTTTCATTACGATAGCTTTAAAACTGAGAGACTAGTTCGCATAGAAACAGACGGACATCGCCTTATCGACTCGGCTATTCATGCTGATTCAGAATATATATACATTGTTGGTTCGGAAACGTCTCCTTCACTCCATTACACACTTCGAGGCAAAATAATAATACCCTCTGCTAGGGTATAAAAAGGGGATCCACAGCGTCTTGTATTTTCTAAAATTGGTGATGTACAATATATGTAGAGTGATTAATCTCTTTGATATCTTTGAAATTGAGTTTGAAGCCGTTTGAATGATAATCAAATGAGTTTCATATTGCAGTTTTCCACACATTTTCCACACTTGTGGGGTAACTTTTCAAAAATGCCGTCTTGGACTTGACTTGGAATCTCCAAGAGAGAACTTCATAGATTAAATAGAGTACCACTGTACACTTTCAACATACTAAGTATGAACCTACTGTGAATATTACAGCCTTTTAGCTCATTCGGTTATATTCGGGTTGTACGTTGATTGATCATTAGATCTTTTGTAAATATTTATAGTAGATGCGATCGAAACTGCCCCTGTCTGTCTGTTACAAAAATGCGTAAAACAATTATAGCCAATTTATCACAGTTAAAACAAAAGCCAATGAATCAACATGATGATGCTCTAAAATTTGTTAAACATTTATTTGTTTTCACAAAAATAAACCTAAATATAGAAGATATTTATTTTGTTTATTGTCAATAAAAATTAAAATTAATTATGTCCAATGTCCAAACAAGTTGACAAACGTGCGCTGTAGATTAAAACAACGCCTACGAGTAGACAGGGCGAATTATAAATGCTGAATGATGGGGAGGGGGAGCAGTGTTGCCAATTTGGCTACTTTTCTCCTAAAAATCTAGCTTTTTAACGGTTCAAATGCGTGAACAAATTTTAAAACAGCGAACAGTGTGAATTTAATTTATTTTCAAGCTACGTTTGCTGACATTCCGAATAAATTAAATATTTAAGACAGTGAAAAATCATGGGGTTTTTTTTGAAACACCATTAAATGATTATTTCCAAAAGCAGCTTTTTGGCTTCTCATCAGTTGGCAGCACTAGATGACAGTTGTCAGCCTGACCATATATGTTTGTATATATATATATATATACAAACACAGATGAGGTCCGAACACACTTGTTTGCCAAATTGTGTGAGTTTGAAGCTAGTGGAAAAACTGTGTCAAAGTTGTTTGGATTCTTGGCAGCTTATAAGGTATATAGTTTTGTTCTTTTTTACAGGTTTTTGTGCTTTTCGAACACTTTGCCATTTAACTGTTTATCATTTTGCAGCGAATTTCACGTTCTGTTCGCCGTGTTTACATTTTCGCCACGTTATCACTTATTAACCTACTTCCGGCAGCAGCGAAGAGAAATTAATTTGCAATGACGAACAATAAAATGGAAAAAAGAAAGAAAAAAAATATAAAACTGTAAAAACAATTTACAGAACCTAGAAATAATCATAAATCATGATGGCAAATTGGGCTAATGTCGCTTCGTGTGAAAGTCACTGAGTCGTCTCACATCGTGTCTAACATTTCCACGCGAATTAAGTAATTTTCATTTAATTAATCAAATTATTTTGCATTTAACATAAATTTCTCGCCGCCTACCATTGAATCGGAATGGTAGGTAGATGGGCGTGGCAGCTCCTCTCTCTCTCTCGGGGGCACCTTCCATATCGATTTGCTGTTCAATCGATTGTTAATTGAAGTGCACCACACCACACCACACCACACACAGCGCAGCATTTCAGTGCGTTTCATTCAGTTTTCCTTTCAGTTGACAAATGTGGCAGCAACAACAACGAAACTCGCACATGTCCACAAGTTTGGGTTGTATGTGGCCTACTTTATTTCCATTCCATTCGTTTAGCTTATGTCTGGGGCCTATTGAGGCAATAATATAAAGAAAACGACAACATAACTGAAGCGTGTTGAGAATCTAATACCCTTTCAAGCAAAATATTGTTCAATAGCACATTTTATAGGATTCGAATTTGATCTATACTAACAATAGCTCCTCATGTTCTTCATTTGTCTACACTAAAAATAAGTCATTCTCTTCTTCAATTGAGGATACTTATGTATATATTGTTCAATAGTAAGGAGTGCATTTTATAGGTTTCATTTGATCGACGTGTCCCAATCAGGTCCTTCCCCGGTGATCTACTCAGCAGAATTTTTTAAATATTGTAAATAGTTGTAAGTATTATTTTTCTTTTATTATCATAATATAAGCTAATTTTTTAATATTTTTTTTTAATTATATTAAGTTTTTTTCCTTTATATACGAACTTGATCAAGCTGTCAAAATCGAAAGATAGAAAAAAGCAAATTTAAATCAAATAAATATTTTTAATCATAAAAAAAGAAGGAAAAAAATTTGATCCTCACCAAAAAAGATCCTAGTCTTTTTCAATTTTCCACACTTTTTCAGAACTCAGATTTATGTGTTCTTTTCATGTTCACTTTTAACTTGATCTTGTGGTCGAACCAAATTTCATGATCCAAGTCACTTTTCTACATTGTAAATATTTAGGGGGAACATTTGAATTTATCAGAGAACTTAATAATTCAGTTTTCTTTTCAACCAGCCCTGCCAACTCATCGTTTAAATGCTGCCCTATCGACAGAGCGTTGCCACATTTTTGCACAATTTTGTCATCTCGTTACCGTAAGGATGAATAAACTTGGCCAATTTATCATCAAAAACAAGCTTTTCTTAAGAAATCAAACCTTAAATTGAAACAGAAATTGGCACAGAAAATTGCAATTTCACTGAAAGATTATCCTGTCATGTCAAAAATTACCAGATTTTAAAAACAAATTTCCAATATGTCATCAAGTTAAAGAAAATATTGGTATATCCAATTGGAATAGAGTACATGAAATGTGTTATGTGCATTGGTAATTGTAACTTTTTAAAAATCAATTCTCATTGTTTTTCTGTGTTCATTAGAGTCGCATTTGAAGTCGCTTTTGAGTCTATTGACAAGGTCTAGGTGCAGCCCATGGGACTGAGACTGACGACAGACAGACTGCTCTGGAGCATTGGACAATTGATTGCTTTACAGATTTCAATTTGAATTTGTATTTACGTTTGGACCGGCTGTCATTCAGATTTCTTTTGCAGCGTTAACACGCGCGGGTAAAGTCATTGGAACTGTGAATACGAGTGTGAGTGTGAGTGTGAGTGCCCGAAGTCTAAGCGCGGTTCATGGTAAAATACATGGAGCGTTTAGTTTGAGTATCGTAACTTGTGATTGCCAGCCAAAGTGAGTAATTTTGGTTAGAAAGTGCACTAAGAAGCTCAATGCTCAATGCTCAATCATGAGCATTCCTTCCTTCCCTCTATCCAGCACTTTTATTTTGGTAGGTAAACAAAAGAAAGAAAGACTTTTTCCCAGCGGTTGAAGTGCGGTAAAAGAACAAACAGCTACCAACTTCCGTTGGAGGGTAAATTTTGTTTTAATGTTTGCTGCCAAAGTCAAATAATTATCTTTAGAGGCTACTGTGGGCCAACGAAATACATATGTACGAGTATGAGTACGAGTACGAGTACAATAGATACGACGAGCTTAACTACTTAAGGCTTGATCAACCTGTAAAGTATCTACAGCTTGTTGTATGCGCATTGGAATCAATTTTCGCAGCGGGGAAATTACTTTGATTCGATTTGTAAAGTTGCCGGGACTGGGACTGGGACTCGGACTGGGACTGGGACTGAAACTGGGATTGAAACTGGGAATGAGTATAATACTGAGAATGAGAACTCTACTTGAAGCATCTTTCATGTACCGTTGGCGCCCTTTGCAGGCAATTCGCGCCCGTCCTCATCGTGATCATCGAAATCGACATCGACATCGACAGTCTTTGTCGATGATGTTGCTAAGTTGCGTGTGTATGTGTATGTTTGTGTATTTGTATGTGTGAAGTAATCGGTAGTTGCGGCTCAAGCCACAGAGCAGCAGCGGCAGCGGCAGCAGCAGCAGCAGCTCAGTCTCTGGCCTCAAATGTGTTGTTGTAAGTGTTCTTCTTCTCGTTCTCCACTCCGAAGTACGACCGACGTACGACGTGCGACGTACGACGTAGGAAAGGTTCGTTGAACTTGCTTTACAACTTGGTTTCAATTTTGTTCCCTCAATCAGTTGCCTGTTCTTTGGCTTTTGTGCTCGTTTTGCGCCCGTTCGTTCGGCGCTCCCTCCATTTGTTCATCTCAGCAAAGACCGTACATTCAGTTCTATTATAGAAAATTATATTATTATTATGTACTCCATTCGCTCTTGGGTTTTTGTTTGCGCACACATTTTTACTGTTATTCTACGCAGAGTTTGTCTTCTCTGTCTTTATTCCTATGCAAATTCTTATCTACGAACTAGAATAACCTCACCAACTCTTCAAAAACTCATACAAAGCCTTTACAGTTTTGTTTTCCTTAGTAATATCATCCTCCAGTCCCGATACCAAATAAGTACGAGTATTTTATGTTCTTTGAAAAATCTTTTCCATACCAGTTGGGAACAAGAATTGCAGCGAATTCTCAAAAAATTACCACGCTGAAAGACATGCTCTCATGTATTGAATGTTGTTTTTACCTCCTTTCTTCCTTTTTATGCATCCTGATAAAATTAGCTTTTTTTTGGGATATTAAAAACAATTTGCTGTTTTTTTTAATATGTCTGCACGTAACGTGTAAAGTTTATTTTGTACACCCTGTAACCATAAATTGGGTAAAAGGAGTACTTGAGGTGAGCATATGTATATAGCATACTCTACAATCTGGTCGGATAATAAACACAGATTTTAAAGAAACAATTTTGTACTGTCGAGCCAGGCGGAGCAGTAGTGCAGCCGCCAGCTGAAATGCTCTGCTTGCTTACACTGCCGCTGAACTGCTTGATGGATATGTATGTATGTATTTCAGTGTACAGTATATATCCTAGTCGGGTATACTCGGATAGAAAATGGACTTTAATAATTATATAATAATTAAAATTAAAATGAATTTATATTTTTTATATTATTTACAATTTATTTAATAATACGATCAACATTTCATTCCTGTTGTAAATATTATGGCCTCTGGCTTATTCACCGGGTTTGTTTATATTATGTAAGAACATTATTACATAATTAATGAAAAATCTTATTAACAAATATATTAACATTAATAGCAAAATATGAATTGTAAGATTTTTATTATTTTAGAACTTGGAAACTGTATAAGTTTTCCAAAGTGTTCTCGATGTACCGCCGTACTTCATTTGAATGTTTATAGTTAGTAGTTAGAAATATGTTATATGTCAATGTCATTTATGTGAACTAAATTATAATCATTAAACATAGCCAGCGGATAGTATTATAGTTTTTATTGCGGAGTATTATTAAAGCCTCAGTTTTTGTATCCACGTTTATGTAGGTTCAAACCTAATATTAGGCAGGTATACAAGCATTTAAGCAAGTTATCTATCTACAATATTCATTAAAACGATTCACTCGACACCTTTGACCTTAACCCTAACTCTCTTATCAGTTGCTTTCCAATTAGCCCAAATAGCCCACAAAAATTAAACATGAAATCCAAATGAATTTTCCCATGCGCTCAGCTTAATTAGAATCAATAGATAGACTTATACTGAATATATAAAACAAAGGAAGCGGCGCCTCTTTAGACGCATGTGAGGTTCTTATCAACGTCTCTGAGATGCACTCAGCTGACCCTTCAGGTATTATCAACTGTTTTTTTGGAATCTCAATGATTGTTGCCACAACAAACCTCAAATATGTAACATTAACATCATTGTTGATTTTTGGGGTCAATGGAAACGTGACTTTTTTGAAACCTTTTGATTTTTTGAATGTAAAAATAAAATAAAATAAAGAATTAAACAATAAAAGACACACATAAACATTAAGCAGTTCAGCGGCAGTGCAAGCAAGCAGAGTACTTCATGTGACAGTTGCGCTGCCTCTTGACTTATTTGGAACCTGTTGATTTTTTTAATATAAAAACAAAATATAATAAGAATAAAGCAATAAAATACACACATAAACATTAAGCAGTTCAGCGGCAGTACAAGCAAGCAGAGTACTTCATGTGACAGTTGCGCTGCCTCTTGACTTTTATGGAACCTTTTGATTTTTTTAATGTAAAAATAAAATAAAATAAGAATAGATAAATGAAATACACACATAAACATAATTCAGCGGCAGTGCAAGCAAGCAGAGCATTTCATATAACAGTTGTGCTGCCCTTTGACTTTTTTGGAACTTTTTTGGTTTTTTTTAATGTAAATATAAAATAACAAAAGAATAAACAATGAAATACACGCATAAGCATTAAGCAGTTCAGCGGCAGTGCAAGCAAACAGAGCATTTCATGTAACAGTTGCACTGCCCCTTGACTTTTTTGGAACCTTTTGATTTTTTAAATGTAAAAATAAAATAACAATAGAACGATGAAATACACACATAAACATTAAGCAGTTCAGAGGCAGTGCAAGCAAACAGAGTACTTCATGTGACAGTTGCGCTGCCTCTTGACTTATTTGGACCCTTTTGATGTTTTAATGTAAAAATAAAATAAAATAACAATAGAACGATGAAATACACACATAAACATTAAGCAGTTCAGCGGCAGTGCAAGCAAGCAGAGCACTTCATGTGACAGTTGCGCTTCAAGAATTGAGAATTGTGTATTGAATAACTACTATGTTTATTATCCGATCAGCTTAAAATTGTAACAAATCGTAGCAAATAGTTTTATGACTAAAGATGGTATAAGGTTATATTTTATAGGGTTGTAAATTTATCCTTCTATCTGTTACATACATTTGTATAGAATTAGTAGTCCCCATTTTCTATTTTATGGGCGAAGGATACTGTAAAAAAAAGACCAAGTGCTTGGCTTGCAGGTCAATTGTTAAAGGGAGTGTCATTTATAACACCCGGTGAGCTTCCTAGAAGAGTTATTATTCAACATGGTAATAGGAATAGAAGTCAAGAATTCCTGCTCCATTTTGACGTGTCGATTGGGGTCTGACCACGTGTGTGCCCCTTGCACATTCTTAGTCGACACATTTAGCAGATCGTGCCAATAAATCATCTCTGACCCTCTTGTCCCTGTCCCTGTCCTCTGTCTCTGACAATCCAGCTGGGTCCAAATGCTGAGTTTTCTCGGCAATAAATCAAATACCTCGCGCCCCGTCAATTGCTATTAATTTCTTTGGTGTTGCGCAAAAAATTGTATAAAAATAAAATATTTATAAGTATAAATAAAACACAAAATGCATAAATTATTTATTGCTAAAAAGCAAATGTCATAAGAGTCTGCTGCCATGTGGCACTGTGGGAATTGTTGCAACTTGGCTCTGTGGCTGCTTTATTCGATTGTGTTGAAATGTGTGTCGTTTTCTTGTGTCAATTGGCTGAAATTGTTGACCAGCTGACCAATTGACTGGTTGACCGGCTGGCAGTTTCTTAGTCACGGTTTATATGGGAAAAAAAACTTGTAAATGTGATGTATCGATTAGAGTTGCTTAGGTTGAGCTATAGAGTTCAGGGTTCACATTTGTAAATTCAAATTTTCAATCAAGTTAGCAAAATTCGGAAAGCTGTCGAGGCGAGACTTTGAGCCAGGCTTAAACAATAAACCGTTATTAACTCAGGTCGCCGATATAAGCAAAGACATAATATTGTTAAGAATAAACTTTAAGTATGAATATCATACTGGGTTTTTGTTCTTACAAGATCATTTCATGAAATGGTATTGAGGGTTAAGTTGTTAAGGCCTGTTCACACTGTCTCATATAGAGATGCAATATTAGATGTTGCATCTAACATCACCAACATCAATTGTAATCATCAAATATTGTTTGACGTTAGTAAAGGCCTGCTTAGATACACTGGCAGTAGACCAAACATTCGACAATTTTTGCTGCCAGACATGTGTAAACACATGCCAGATAGCCTGCCAAAACATTCCGGCAACCTTTTCGACAGAGGCTGCCAGAACTTATTCGCCCTTGTGTAAACACCAAAAAAACATCTGGCAGCTTTTTGACGAAAATTTTTGTCTGACATTTTTTTTCTTTCAATTTATTTTATTTTTTCATCATTTGAACTTCAAGTTTATAATAAAAATAAAATTATAATACCCTCTGCTAGGGTATAATAAATTCTACCGAATATTGTTCGACCTGACCTGTCATGACAGTCTAAACACCCAACGAAAATGTTGCCAGATACTAAACCGACATTTGTGCTGCCAGACTAAAATTAGTCAAATATTCGCCTGTGTGTACAACCTGTGCCAGAGTTCCGGCAACGAATGTTCGGTGTGTCTAAACAGGCCTTAACGCGTTAATTTTCGAGATAGCCCCGTTTCTATTTCGTATTAGATTTGCTCTTGACCCTTGACCAGTGTTGTATAATGTTTTCTAATGTACTCAGTCAGGAAACTGAAATTTCACAGTGTTGTAAAACCAAATCTTTTGCCACTTCTAAAACTAAAAACATTAAAATTCTTTTCTCAATAAATTAAAAACTATTTTTCATATGATATTTGTATAGTTGCGCGAGAAACTTCTTTGAAAATATTACTCGTAAATATTAGATAGTGTGAACATGAATTTATGAATATAATTTACACACAAACATTGTCTATTTCTATAGACTCTTATATAATGCTGAGGCACAGTCAACTTAACTTGTCTATATTGTGATCTTGTAAATTATGATGCAAATGATGAAATCACAAAGCTCAATTGCCAAAACGTAGGGACTAATGATTTCAATTATTCTTACAAAATCAGCAGCTAATGTAATCTTATAAACATAACACAAAATGATGTCTCTGCCCGAAAATAAAGACAATCAAGCAAATGTTAACCATCAAATTACAAGGCCAATTATAATATTAAGCAAGTTGAGCTTTGGGCCAACTTTCTAGTTCAGCAGATCGAAACGCGCTAACAAGTGTAACATTGGCAATTTGTCATCCAATTGGCTAGAACAACAACAACAACGACAACAACCTCTAACTATCAGGGTAGAGGGCAGTGACCAAAAACAAAGACATACTCGCATAATAGGACAACTTTTCACCCTAATGACAATAAAATGTTACATAATGTTGGAATACTGTCATTGCGAAGATTCCAACTTTATGTTTGTCTTTAACTCTGTTGGTTAATTTTATTTTCCGCTTTGCTAACGACGCCCTGAATGGAAAAACTCTGCGTGTACCAGGTAAAAGTACCTCCTACTCCTCCTCCGCCTCACCTCCTGAAGATTATACGTGTATGATTATATTTGTTTTCCACTTCATTAAATCGCGCGACGACTTTGTTTGCTCTGGCAACGCGCCCCATGCCATATGTTATGTAATTTCCTTAAATTGTAACTACTTTTTGTATGTTTTTTGAGTTCAGCATTTCTGTGTATTTTATCGTATTTCATTTTCGAATTTGTTTATTTTTGCCTGCGTTTTCAAATGGGTTTTGTTTAGCTTTAACTTTATTATTCAATCAAATGCATTGTGCAGTCAAAAAGAGACAGCAAGCTGTTGAAGTGAGATAGCAAGATAGCGTGGAAGTTGTAATGATTTTTCGGGTCTTGACTTTGTGCTCATTCATTGACTTTTACTATAATGCCAGTCATTATACACTTGAAAATCAAGAGTATTATAGATTTGTGATTAAGTCGGGAATGCTTAGCAATAGGATGAATTCATGAATTTATTTCGTTTACTGCATATCATCGTGATAAGGAAAAACTATTAAACAGTTATACTTGCATATGTGTAGGCATTTCATATAAAAGGCATTTATTGTCCTTCAATCAGGAAGCAAAAAGTTAATATTTTGATTGAATAGATTATACGTAATTGAATATCCCGAAACTTTCTTGGTTCCCTAATAGAAACGTTAACTTCGACTTTAAGAATATGTACTTATATTCTATTTTTTTAAGTAACAGGATTTTTATCCTTAACAACTGATGGTTGTTCCTTATGTACAACAACTCACAGAACTAATAACAAATTGGGAATTTTATTTGTGGATCGTTTTAAGTTTGAAGTTTGCTGAATAAGATGATATTTGAAGAATTCTTATAGTAAATATTCCATTAACGAACCATATATCATTGCATCTTAGTAGCTCTAAGAGATAAAACTTTGCTTCCAGCTTTAGATTTTTTTTAAAAAAATAATGAATTCAGAACAATGGAACCAGGTACCGAAAAGCTGATAAAGTTGTATTGTTTTAAAGCTGTGTTTGCAACTGTATTTTAACCAAGAAACAATTTTAAAGATTTGTTCTTTTGTTTGAAGCTGTCTGATTTATTACAAAGAAAGAATTAAAGATCTTTAAAATTTAAACGAATCTAACCTAAATCTGAGGTTATTCACATTTCCTAAAATCACTTTTAATAAATGCTTAGTATCTGTTTATACCTGCTTAGTAATACATTAATTTTATGAAAGTGTTTTATTTAACAGAAAATATACTAAAACTATTAACTATTTTGGTCATCTACTTTTGATCGCCCTACTCTGCGATTCTCAAGAATTAAAGGGAGTCCACTACAATTTTCCAATTTGAAGTTTTAGATTTGATCGCCCTTCTCTGCGATTCTCAAGAATTAAAGGAAGTCTACTGTTCATCGCCATTCTCTGCGATTCTCATAAATTATAGGGAGTCCAGTACTATTAACTATTTTGGAGGTCTACTTTTGACCGCCCTTCCTTGTAATTCTCAAGAACTAAAGGAAGTCCACTACAATTTTCCATTTTGAAGGCTTACATATGATCGCCCTTCTCTGCGATTCTCAAGAATTAAAGGGAGTCTACTACAATTCCCATTTTGGAAGTCTACTTTTGATCGCCCTTCTCTGCGATTCTCAAGAATTTAAAGGAGTCGATTCTCATAAATTATAGGAAGTCCAGTACTATTAATTATTTTAGAGGTCTACGTTTGATCGCCATTTCTCAAGAGTTAAAGGGAGTCAGTCCACTACAATTTTCCATTTTGAAGGAAATTTTTCAAAATCTGTTCTTTTAATAAAATTGTTGACTTTTTTGGATTGAATGGGCGGTGTAACATTACATAGGTATCTGACTGTCAGAAAATGTTCGTTCTAGTGTTATCTAAGAGTATTCCACTTTCGACTGTCTTGTTTTTCGAATATGCTTTCCGATATAAAAATTCCCTTTTTGCTTAGCTGTGGTGGTCCAATTCGGATTTCGATTCCGAGTCCGAGTCGGATTTCCAGGCCGAGGTCACGATCTCTGAGCGCAGCGCAAAGTGTGTCAGGGCGGGTGTGATGAGTGCGTGCTCTTCACTGCCCCAACACTAGCCTACAATCCATAGCGAACCGAAGTAATTGTTGGGTTGCTCAGAGCCGCGGAAACGTTGCCATGACCCATATCGGGGAACACCCACTGATCATTTCGGCGGTTGCAGCGCTTTTGAAATATTTCGTTTGGGCTTTTACTTTTTGGCCCGATTTGGCTGCGACGTGTACCCGCAACTAATTATTTCTAATAAGGCCAGTTACTATTGATGTTGTTACTGTTACCATTACGGTTACAGTTACTACTACTATTTCTGTATCTGTAGCTGTATCTGTTTCTGTTATTGTTATTGTTATAGGTAATAATGCATGGCTAATTAGCTCTTCATACCTTTCGCCACTGCACTTTCACATGCAATAAGCTATTGAATTACTGCTTTGTCGACTTACATACATTGGTGCAATAAATAATAGCAAAGCATTCACCATTGTTGAGCATTGCATTTCCATATTTGTGCGCAGCGACATGCAAAAATTTGCATAGTCAACTTTTACCCGCCTCATCAAATACGTAATTATCAAGTTTTCTTATTCCCAGATAATCTACTCGGCTTCTGTTTGTCTCTCTCTCTGTTGTATTTGTATTATAAACAAAAATACACGAAACGACGATCTTTGTGTAAATATGTTGTTTATTGTTATTCAAGCATTCAGTTTTGAGCAAAGTCTGATTACAATGCGATACAGTTTAGCGCTCAATACAATTTTGGAGTGCTTCATACACCATACATTTCGGATGGCGAACCCATCAAGCTGGGATGAGCAACCGAGCTTCGATCGTGGAGTGAGTGACTGGCGCGATCATTACAATGGAACTGTTCAAAAAAGTACACAACAAATGAGAGAGTCCAGTTTGAGAGTCATCGACTACGATATACCCATTAACAGCTTCTGAAGTATCGAAAAACCTAACTATAGAAAGATATACGAGTAGTATACAATACCCATCAATAAGCACATAATAATATATGAAATATTCTTCAGTCTAATCTTGAGGTTAGAGTGATGGGTTGTACAGTAAAAAATTCATCCCTGTTCCTCATTTGGAGTACTCTTCATTCCTAATCATTTTCGATATTGTATTCTAGATTTAAATTTTTACTTTTTTGTAAAGATCTGTTCGAATAATTTTCATTCTATTAGCGTGATTACGTTATGGTGGCTGGTGTGGAAAACTGAATGTTTTCGCAAACCACACTTAGGCCAGGATTGACCCTTGTGATACCAATCCATTGGCTTAAAAGCATAACTTTTTCAAGCCAAATATGTATAGTTTTTAATTATTATAATTTCTACTTCGAATGATTATATCGCTATCGGTAATAAGAAAAGGTTCGTATATATTATGGATAAATGTCAACGTTTCAGTTCTCTATAGACTTATATGTCTATTGGAGGGGCAATGCACTGCGGCCTATCTAATCGTTACCTCTCCTGAATAAATACAACATTTGTTGAACAAATGCAGGAGTTTTCAGTTTGTAGGGAAGATGACTTCCAAAGAAGCCTACTTCCTCTAGCGAGCGCCACACATTCTGCTAGAATATTAGGTGAGGATTTCTCCACAAGATTCAGACTACGCAGAGATTGCTTAGGTAACCCTAAAGTCTACAGTGTCTTTATCTTTTATAGACCTGCATGATAAATATTTGATAAATATATGGTTAAAAATCCATACATTAAATCAACAACTATTGTACAATATACCTTTCACACGCACATTTTGTGCACGGTATAAAAACTTCAAAAAATCATTTTTGCTTTGATAAAATACGAAAAAATGGAAAATCAAAACAGGTGAAGCGATGATAATGATCTGATCTTGTTTTTTTTTTTTTATTATTATGATAGTTGTTGTTGCTGCTGTTAGTAGGCTGCATTTCGCTAAACTGAAATTGTAACAAGTTTTTAATGGCAGCCCACGAAATTCGTCAATTTGTTTATTATTATTATTTTTTTTTACCAAATTACTTAATTTTTCAAATTCGAGCGCGGTGTGATTGGAAATTGGATTGAAACAACTTTCACTTCACTTTGCCACAAGAATTGACAAACACCAAAGAAAAGCTGCCGCCCCTCGGCTAAAGTCTGGAATTGAAGTGAAAAAAGCAAAAAAAATAAAATAAAAAGAAAAACCTTGGGGCGAATTAATTAATTACGAATGCATGAACCGACTAGGCGCTGATAAATGCTTTTTTCCTACAGGTGAATGCCTATAAAAATCAAATTTAAATAAATTGAAATTTTATCTACGCCCAAAGAGTTTGAAAACCTACGCGACGGGTCTCTCTGAGTCCAGTTCCCTTTCTCTCTCTCTCTCTCTCTCTCTGTCTCTCTCTATCTCTTTCTAGTTTAATAGCAGCGTAAAAATATTTTAATTAGAAATTATTCAAATCTTGTCTTTTATGGCGTCCGCCTAGGTTGGTAAGTTAGTTACTTGGCTAGTTGGTTGGTAAGAGGCTCTAAGTTTGTTGACAGCGAGCGTACTTTCGATAATAATGATGGTTTACCATTTTCGGCTATTATCGATTGTTTTTCACTAATGAAATTGGTTTTATAATTCCTTATGCAGCACTTATTAATCCAAATCTTACAATTTCAATAGTAAATTTATGCATTTTTGCATACTATCGTGAATAAGCTTGGAACTATAAACAATTTTTACTCCCTGTACCCATAAAATGGGTAAAAAGGGGATATTGGATCTGTGCAAAAGTATGTAACAGGTAGAAGGAGACATCTCCGACCCTATAAAGTATATATATTCTTGATCAGTATCGAAAGAGATTTCGATTTGGCCATGTCTGTCCGTCTATCCATCTATATGTCCGTATGTATGAACGCGTCGATCTCAGCAACTATAAGAGCTAGAGACACCAAATTTGGAACGTAGGTTTGTGTATAGCGGAGGCAGGTCAAGTTTCTTTTGGATCCGAGATATTTCCCCCCATTCCTCCGCTATTCGATAAAAACCGTTTTGCAGTAACAATTTTCAAGATATATCTTTTAGATTTGGCATATAGAATACTTCACTCTTGATCTACTGTCCAAATTTCAAGTCGATCGGATATTAAACATGAAAGTTATCCAACATACAAGATTCACTACTGCAGCGCGGGGGAAGAAGCAGCACAGCCGCCACTTAAAATGCCTTGCTTGCGCTGTCGCTTGCGCTGTGTACTTTGTGTATGTGTGTGTATATGGTAAGTGCGGAAAGATGTTATCGGAAATTTTTGACCTGGGTACAGGGAGTTTTGTAGTTGGGTATGCTCAATTCTTACTTGTTATTATACATAATTATGCCCAGGTCTGTTACGGTTGTCTGTTTTATTTTGGGCTACTATAAATCGAATTTGCATAGATTTCTTGCGAATTTTCTTTCGATTTTCCCCACTTATAAAGCAGTGCTGGAAACATTTCAACAGAACACAGCTGTTTGCAGTGACAAGTGCGTGCTACAATAATTAAAAAGAAAAAAACTAAAAATAAATCAAATCAATTTGGAAACTAGTTCAAATGTGCCGCAATATAATTGCTGCGATAAAAAATGGGAAAATTAAAAAAAAAAAAAATTTCTGCGCAACAATTGCAGATTATGAAACATTGAAAGCTAGATTTGCCGGAGCAAGACTAATTAATAAAATAAGCCAGACTACAGTAGATGTACCTTTCTAGCAACTGGGTCATACTGATTGGGGGTGGTGAAGGATCACGATATTAACTTTGGAAATAGCACACTTCCAATAGTGCACTACATCGTGATCACTGAGTTGGAGGGAGATGTTGTGCACAACAAACTCAGCTTTAAATTGACCGGTCTAAGACTGGTTCTCTTTGCAGGGCTGTAAGCTGTTGTACTGCATTTGATTGCACTAACAAAATTTCTTAACCCTTTAGTTCAAATAACACAAAAATATTTGAACAATACATACACAGACCTGTTCCGAAGACTACTTTGAAATTAATTACTTTATTATGTGTTTCTTTCATTTAAACCATCCCAACAGTTGACTTGTTAGACTTTCAGAATAGTTCTAATAAAATTTTTCGACTATGTATTGTTTTTTAAAAAACATTTCTTTAAAACACCTTAAATTATTTTTTGGGCATGTGGTATTTTCTGTTTAACTGATTATAATGATAACTTGGTTATTATGATATTAATAGCATATTATTTTATTATTAAAAATTTGTTGATGCATAACTGTCCAGGGGGTAAACATAAGTCTTTATGCCAAATTTGGTGACTCTGGCTATGAAACTGTAGAAGATATATCCCTGTTAAGAACGTGTTTTGAAGATAGCATGTGCCGATTTGCGGGTGTCGACAAATTTTTGATGCAGATCTGTCAGGAATCTTAACATTAGTTTGTATGCCACATTTGGTGACTATAGCTTTAATAATGTGGAAGATACAGGTTTTCGCCAAATTGTGGCACTTCATAAATTGAGGATATACACCAAAATGTGTACCAAGTTTCGTTGCTCTAGCTTCAATGGTGTGGAGAAAAATTGCGTTCATACGGACAGACGGACATTTCGCAAACCCAATATACTCTTTTAACTCCCTGTACCCATAAAATGGTTAAAAAGGGGGTGTTGGATTTGTGCAAAAGTATGTAACAGGCAGAAGGAGACATCTCCGACCCTATAAAGTATATATATTCTTGATCAGTATCAAAAGAGATTTCGATTTGGCCATGTCCGTCTGTCTGTCTGCGGCGCGTGTGGGGAACGCAAGGATCTCAGCAACCATAGGAGCTAGAGACACCAAATTTGGAATGTAGGTTCGTTATAGAGGGTTTATTTGATCCGAGGATTTATTTCCCCCCCCCCATTCCCCCGCTATTCAATAAAAACCGTTTTACAGTAACAATTTTCAAGATATAGCTGTTGAGGCTTGGCATGTATAATCCACTTTGGTCGATCTTAATCTTCTGTCCAAATTTCAAGTTGATCGGATAATAAACACGGAAGTTATTCAACAAACAAGTTTCAGTACTGCAGCCCGGGGGGAAAGTGGATCAGTCAGATGAGAAGTGAATATCGCGATTCGCGATATGGCTGCAAAGCGAAGCTTCAAAGTGAATTTTACAGCAGGTGCACCTTATAATTCCCAAATTGTTCTAGTTTACCAATAATGAAACGGGTGCTTGCGGTGCATTTTAGTTAAAGTGGATACTTTTTTCGGGTATTAATTAATAACTCAAGAACATATAATTTAAGTGGCATAGAAAAATGGGCGTGGCACCGCCTTTGTGTTTAATTTCACGATATTCAAATTTTTTGTTTTTCAAGCTATCTGTGCCAGACTTTCGGGTTTGAAGTGTTGTTGTGCTACTAAATTTGTGTTAAAATATTACCCAAATCGGACAACTATATCATATAGAAATAATAGGAACTATCGGTCGAAAACAAATTTTGTATGGAAATAATTATCTACAAGGACATTCAACTCTGGTCACATTGCTGTAAGTATTTATTTGTTACTCTAAAATATAATTCGCGAAGTTTGTACAGAGTATGCCATAGTCGATCATACTCCACTCCTTGGGTCCTGCCAGTTTGTTTCGCCTCATTTGTTTGGTCTGTCAACAAGGTGTCTTCAGGGAAACGTATTTGAAGTTAACGAAGATGCGATCGGAAATTTTTGACCTGGGTACAGGGAGTTTTGTAGTTGGGTATACTCAACTATAGCATTCTTACTTGTTACCATAAACTAAGCTGCCTTTGCCTGGAAAATTTTGACGACTTTCCATATTATATGGCATTTATTTTTCTAAGTGTAGTAGGAATTGAATTAAATGTTGACAATATCTTTATTGGCTGAGCAAGTATGATTTTTTTAGAACGATAAATGTCATATGGCCACCACTGTGCGTCGCTGGGCGCCGAAAAACTTATGCAACAATGGCACCAGCAGCATTAACAGCAACAACAACAAAAGATCTTGACATACTGGCTAAAAGTTTCTCACATTAGGAAAACAGCAACAACAACAACAACAACAACAACAGCAAAAGCGGCAAGTCTATGAGAAAAATCACACATTATCTTCTTGGAAAAATCAATAAATCAGAGCCAGCAGAGCAATTTTTGAACAAAGCCTTCGAAAACAGCAGAGGTCGTTTAGAGTGCGCCAATCTGGCAGCCAAAATCTTAAATATTTCGCCATGAAAAATTGCACAAATATCATTGAGAGATGCTCCTCCGCGTCTCTCTACCCCCTCTGCCCGCCCCTCGACAAGCTGCTGCACAAGTAAAATGTCAAATATGCAATAAGAAGCGGCTAAAAAACTTGCCTTAGTGTCGTTTGCATTTAACATTGTTTTTTGTTTTGTTTTTTTTTTTTGTTTTTTTTCTGTTGTTTTTGAGGGGGGCAATTGTATAATAACAACAATTACAAGCAGCAAAAAGTAAATGCAGTAACAATTTAAAGTACAAGCAAAAAATCACAGTCACAACATCAGCAACCAGCCAACAACAACACCAACAACAATAACAACAACAATCGACTGAAGGTAGTCGTTACTAGCCCCGGCTACATTTTATCTGGCCCGACCTCACTTGACTTTTTTTCACATCGAAAAGTTAAAGCGCTAAGCAAAGTACTGCAGCCAAAATCAGCTGTACTTAAACTCTGTTTAAAAAAAACACTGGCAGCTTAATACTAAATAAGATAGTAGCTCCACATGCTCTGAACAAATATGTTAAAAGTCTTTTGGACATCATCCTCCCCTCCTTCCAAATCCCTGGATGAATTGCCAATGGGAATTTGGGTTGTGTAATCGCGATGCTTACCAAGATAATCAAAAACCTTAGTTTAATGTGCTATAATCAATTAGTTAAAGTGATTGATTGTGTACTTTATATATACAATTCATAAGTCATAACATACTAAGTATATACAAGACGGATAAAAGAGAGTTAAATCAAAGACTTCGGCGATTAAAAATGAATTCTTCGAGTTATAAGGTGTGCATGTTCCTGTATTTTACCCTTAACATCCTGAAATTAAATTTGAATTTGAATTTTTCATGCTTGTACATAAATATATAAAATATCAATAAGCGCCTATTTTATTTCTAAGCTTTAATGTTAGATTAATAATCTGTCCATAAAAAGTTTTAAAAAATAACTATAACTAGTTTAAGCTGCCAAAAAGGTAGCAGTAGAACTAGTTAAATAAATATACAAATTTTGTAAAAAAAATAAGAAAAATAATAATAAAATAAATAAAAACAAGAAAGGACGGCTATCTTCGGAGTGCCGAAGCTATATACCCTAGCAGGAATTAATTTTTATACAAAACTTAGTTTTTGTCTGATTACTCCTACGGGAGCCATGGGATCAGATGAAACTCATAGGAAACTTTTTGAAGTACAATAAAACAATCACTTAGTTTGTATGAAATATTTGCAAAAACAAAAAGTTTGCTTTAGCGATATAGTGGTTCGATTTTGACCAAATTTGGTCAGATTGCATTTTTCACCCGATCGTTCCTATGGCAGCTATATGATATAGTGACTCGAATTTGATCAAATTTGGTCAGATTGTATAAACTCTTTAGAGACTCGGTTTGGATGAGTTTGGTGAGGATATCTTTATAAACAACAAAGTTTTTCATACAAAACATAATTCGCCCTTCTCTGCGATTCTCAAGTATTTAAGGGAGTCCACTACAATTTATCATTTTGGGGGTATGCTTCGTGAATAGCAATGGCTTATTTTGGAGATCCACTTTAGTGTGTGTGAGAGAGAGAGAGAAATTTAAAATGCTTCAACTATTCGCCAACTACATTTTGATATGTGAACATTTTTAAATGGCATCTCTGTATCAGTTAGGATGGCCTACAGACCTCTAACGCTGGTCGAGTTACAATTCTAGCCCATTAAGGCAGCTAAGCGTTTAATGGCACCAGTTAATAAATCGAGGAATAAACCGTTGAACGTACAAATCGCAGTTGGCAAACGTTATCTTCTGAAGACCCCACTTGTAGATAACGAGCGTACAATTTATGAATGACAATAATTATGGCATAAAAAGCCAAGATGCGGTCACGTCGCATGCGAAAATCAATTAACTGGCCGAAAGTATCTTACGGATAACGTAACTGGCATACTTATACTCGTTCGCTCGTACATATCTGGCGCGTTTATCTGCCCAGCCAAATGAAAGCCCCCTAACACAACAGGTTCAATTTATCGCGACGCGACGGTCGCTGCAGTTGGAACGACGAGTCGCTTACGGTAAATGTCCAAAGTTATTACCAAAAGCTGACAAATTGCGATTCAGGTTCGCCATTCGATTACGCGACTTTGCGGAAATAGAAATCCAGATTTATGCGAACCGATAAGCTGCCCGCCAAAGAGCTTACAGCTTACAGCTTACAGCTGGGCGGTACCCAGTCAACGCCTAGGCCTGGCCATTCTTCGGAGACTCGAAAGCGCTCAGTTCCAAGTCGCCAATCATGTCAATGTCCAGAGCCTAGCGGTCCCTGTCAATTGATGATAGTCTTTTCAAAACTTGAGCCTCCAGCTGGTCGACGCGTAAGGAGGCCCCGCTTAGCGCCAAGTTACGGCCATGGTATTATTTTTGACAAGATTCGATGTGTCTTAGCTAGAGGCGGAACAACATCGATGTGCCGCCAATCGATAGCTTTCGATAGTCGACTACGCCGATAATAATATCGCAGGAGTAGTTACGCATAAATAAAAGTAATTGTGCGCATTTGTATGGGACGCATTTAATTTATTGTATTACTAATTAATTGTACAGAAAGTCAACCTCATCCATGTGAAATCAAATCCTTAATATTTTCCGTGTGTTTTGAGGCACTCAAAATAATATTTACCAAATTTTTTATTTATGATATTTATCGATAAAATAATTGTTTCTGGATTTTTAATAAGCTTATATCATTAACTACTGAATATACATAGATGCGGCAAACAAGCATTTTCTGCATTTCCGCAAAGCATTCTGAGGCTAGATGCTTTGTTGACCGCAACGCCCCAGAGCATCTTCGGCAAAAATGCCGAACTACCAGCACCCCAGTCGTGGAAAAAAGCCGAGCTACTAACGCCTCTGCTCCGCACAAATATTATATGTTATTCATTATATGTATATTCAGTAGATAATGATTATGTTCTCTACGGAACATATTATATGTAAAATAAATAAATGAAAGATTTTCGTTTATGGCAACATTTGTAGTGTAAAGAAGTGAACTATAAAAAATTAAACTCAAGTCTCTTGTATGAAAACATATGTTCGTAAACAATGTATCGATATATCGAACAAAACAATTGATGATGAAAAGAATTCAAAACTACTGTCACTAATATTTCGACATATATAGTCTTAACCCTTGTGCTGCCTTATCTGAGTTGCCTTTTAGTGTGGATTGTAGGTCAAGATTGGCTATAAAATTGCAACAGTTAGAAATTTATGCGTACTTATACGATATCATTATGATTAATGAGAATTTTAATAAATGCGAAGGTCCATCATTTCATCACTTGAGTTCATACCGTTCATTGTTTGAGTTACATCTTTTGATGTTATCGGTTTAATCAGCCTGTCATAAAGCTTAATTGATTATACCAACAGTTGGCTTGCGAAAATTACAAACAAAACAAAGCCCCGAAAGACAATGGTGCCTCCACTTGGACGATGCCCATTGCCCACTGTCAGTTTCCATTACCAGTGTAGGTTTTCCCAAGTAGCCCCTCCCGCTCCTAAAACTCTCCCCTGTCGTCCAACCCTTGGTTGATATCTTGAATCAACAATTTGGTTTACTGCGCTGACAGCTTTCGGACTGCATGAACTCTACCTGCATTTGTTTATTTATTTGTTCTGGCTTTTAAATTGTTTTTTCTTCACTCTTTTGCCTCGCTGCCAAATTTGGTAATTTTGCAAACATGTTGGCGTTAACAAGAAGTTTTTTTTATACCCTGTGTCCATAAAATTTGATAATGGCTAATATAAAGTTTTTTAATTTATGCAACAGGCAAATAAAGACATTTTTCGCCATATAAAGTATATATATTCCTGATCAATATCAACAAGCGAGTGGTAGCTGTATATAAATGCTTATATGAATTTTAAAAACTAACCGAGCTGGTGACCTACAATTCCTAAGTATGTTCTCGTTGTTGCTCGTGTTTTTCCTCCCGTATCATTGAAAACTTTTAATTTAATGACAAATATTATTTCATATTTGTATCCTTGAAAAGAACGAGAGAAACTTTATAATCAGACGTCTTCCCATGTTCGTATCCGGTAAAAACATTCAGAATCAAACTTGTAAGCTGTTTCCGAATACCGATTAAAAATGTAGTTTTAAAAAGAAGAAACCTTTGAGTCAGTGGATTGAGAACTATACGAACATTGAACGAAAATTTTGTTGCTATTTAACTCGAAACAGAAACACAAAATAAAAAACGTTTCGAAAGAAAAATCGGAACAGACCTGAAGTATAATTTAAACTGAAGCTATCCAGAATCTAATATCATATTTTATCAGTTGCATAGTCGTACAGGGTATCTTCCAGCCGTGAACTCTTGGCTAGAGCCTTCTGGCTTGTTAATATTTGGGGTTCCTTTCCTTTGGCATGTGCCTGTCCTCCTTATCATCATGTTCTCTGCCTGGCCGAGCTGACATTTTAATACATATACACTTTGTGCTCATTTTATGAGAGGCGCATAAAAATAAACATTTTGTTTTATGCAGCAGCAGCAGCAGCGACAACTGTCTAAATAATTAACATCCAAGCAATGCAATTTTTCATGACTGTTTGGTTTATATACCCTTACCATGGGTACATTATTTTAATATATAACAACGTTCATTCGGTATTTGTCAACTTTAACATGGCTGCCTGACGTACTGATTTGTGACCATGAGGAACGGGCAGAAAACTGTTGTATGAAACTTGAAAAATCTACTACCACCCGTCACCATGGACGGGAAAACAGCTTCAGGTCAAATGTGTGAGAGAAGGTTTTGGTGAGATTGGTTTCTAAGTTCTCCAGACTCTATAGAAAGAATCATAAGGCACGGAGTGGAAAATGGTATGTTATATTTGTTTATTTCTTACTTTCTCATCCTTGGTAAAAAAGGAAGTTGCAAGCTTCAAGGGTATTTCATATTCGTCACTCTGAGTACAGCTGTTCTTAAAATTTGTTTTCTTTATAGGGCTTGTCATGTTTTGGGTTGTCACTTTGCATTGTTTCGATTATTTTTGGCAGCAGCTTTGTGCTCATCCCGTTGACACAGATTCAAGTAAAATGTGTTGGCAATTAACCCACATGCGGCATTCACCAAATCGGTTAAGCCAAATGTAATAATACTTATCTGTTATTTAGTTGTTTCTTTTCCTTTCATCCATTGCGAAAACTTATTTCATAAGCTGTAAGACAGCAGAAGTGATTTTCGTAATTCTTGTGGTAGTTTTTAATCTTAATTTCACAATCATTATGCCACACTTTTCCGTCACAATCCATTGGCTGCGTTTCATGCTTGGCTTCAAATGTGATTTTGTTATGATTACTTTTGCTTTTGTTTTGAAGTTCCCCCTGCTAGCTTCCAAAATATGTTTACCACACCCATAAAAATGGTAATTTATATAAATAAATTGAAATTTCTCTGTGCATTTTAGATGTTTTCAGAGTTCTTTGTCGTTATATCATCTAGTGAATTTCCATTTTCCTAACATTCTGAGTTGCCACGACAAGAAATAAGCTAATGTGGTGAAGTTTCCTATTTTCAGTATGACTGAAATAGAAAATGAATCAATCAAATGATTTAATTAAACTCAAACTGCAGCTAAGTATATTATGTAATAGATTCTACACACCAGGTTTGTGTATTACGATATAATGATCAAATTTATTAACGCATAATGTATTGCCTTGATGTAGTATGCGTTGAGTTTTCCTTCAAGTTTTCCCATAGCTTATTGCTGCTATGATCCATGGCTGCTACCTTTTGTCTTCTGCGTTTTCCAGCACTGTGTGAAGCAACGGCAATGGCGACACGCCCACTTGGAGGGCCCAGATCAGCCTCAGTCTGTCAGCCAGACAGCTGCATTTGTCAGTTTTTCATTTTGACGACTGGCCAAAAAAGAAAAATATATATAAAAAGAGATATAAGAAACAATGAACAGTCAGTCGCAGACATTGCAGCACTATACACACCCATCCCCGGAACAGCCCCGACCCCCTGCCTCCTGCACCTATTTGCTGTCATGCCCCGAAGACAGTTCGTCTGCAGCGGCACAATGCATATTTAATGCAGACGCAGACGATGCGTCATCGTTTTGTTTGGAGCATTGCCATTGCAGTAATTGCAATTGCAATTGCAATTGTAGTTGCTGATCAGGCAGTTAACACCCCGAACCCCGAACTCCAGCCCCAGCCCCAGTTGCAGCAACAGCCCCAGCCCCAGCTCTGGCTGGGCTATAACTTAAGCAGCCACCATGCACTTGGTCATAAATTATTTGATCGTTGCTGCCTTTTTTATACCCTTGTAGAGGGTATTATTGTTTCGCCACCAAATGTGTAACGCTCTGTAGGAGGTGTAATCGATCCCATCAATTATATTTATACTTAATATTATTAAGTTAATAAGCATCAATAGTCGAGTCAAACTATCGAGCTATCTTTATATTACTTATCACAGATAGATTGACTATATGCAACACTTACATAGGCTAGATGCGGATTCGATTACTAAAACATATGGGTAAAGATTCATAAGTTATGAACGATCAACTGAAAAATCAGTTAATCAAGTATATGAATAACTTGAGGTTATCTCTACCAAGTTCATCAATATATATGTATCTCATCAAACTATTGAGCAAAATATGACTATTACATTTTGTAGCTAGTTTAGCAACCTTCCATAAGTCCAATATTTTGGCATAAATGCTACTTTGTGGTTGTTCAGTATTTTAAAATTGATTAGATTTTATCATTCTTAAAACCTCCGAAAGTTTTTTGTTTTCATAGTTGGATGGGCGGTGGTTTGTGAAGGAGGGTGTAAAAAACCCATAATTCTACTTTAGTTTTCTTTTTATTTATTCCAAATTTCAAGACCTTAGATTAGAGTTTATGCCACAATGCCTTCGCTAGAAAAATGCATTGACTGGTAACCTATTCAGAACTCACCAATTCTAAAGTATGTTATGTTTATTAGATGGTGAATAAAAAATAAAAACATCCTATCATATAGCTTTCATAGGTTCCTATCTATTACAATAATAGCATTCAGATGTTATAAGAAAATTATTTATTTTTTAAGATATCCTGACCAAACTTACCAAATGAAAGTTTCATAACTCGTCATACGTATTGATTAAATTTGAGCATAATCGGAGCACTATATAGTCTATCTGCTATAAGAACTTGTTGCAATCAAAGCTTTTTTGTTTCTACAGATAACTGCCAACCTTAGCAATTGAGAGTAATATTGTTTAGATAGTTTGGTAAATTTGTAAATAGTTTTTGTATAATATACATTTTACTGGAAGGGTATCAATTTTCGTCACGCCAAAGAAAACATTTCTTATTTTTTTATATTTTTTTTCTTGCTGCCCCGCTGACTGCTGCTGCCGCAACGCGATTTTATAATGTTGACCCCGGTTCAGCGGATCTGGCGACAGGCCATGTGGCCCCCGTCTGGCAAACTTGAAATTTTTATTGTAGTTTATCGTCGCAGAGCGCTGTTGGTTTCTTGGTCGTTCGTCTTCCGTCTTCCGTCTCCGATCGTGTGTTAAAGTTCAAATGTGCCTTGCCACATGCGTTGCCGGGTTTGTGCCGTTGGGTCTGTCTTCCTTTCTATATGAAGGTATCTCAATCTGTCTTGAGGTCTGAGTTCGACTGGGTGCACAAATTTATAGGCTGTGCTTTTGGGCTCTGGCAGTACTTTTACTTTTGTTTGCCTTCCCTGCCCGAATGTTATAAATTATAAGCGGATTAAACGCATTTTTATTGAAATTTGACTTGACTTGCATAATTTATTCATGCCTTATCTGCAGACCAAAAGAAAGACATATGGAAAGACAAATTTGCTGGGGGTTAAAGAATCATCTCAGTTGCGTCACAATTGTGTGCTTTGGTCAACGAACGTGTGAATTCAGTCTTTCTGATTAAATAAAATACTTAAACAAATGACATGACTTAAGTTAACAGTTTAGTTGACCAGATCCTTATGATATTTATACACTTTATACTTTTCAAAGACTTCCCAGTTTCTAGAACTCAAGACAAATTTGCTTACTTATGCTATAAATATTGTGCAAACAATGTGTATGACTGGTGTCATCAAATTCGATGTGTAAGTATTTGGATATCTATATACGTCTATAAGACTCTTTAACCTGACTGACTGATTGGTGACTCTCGGGCAATTCAAATGGTGGAAGCTAGAAACCTGCCATTCTTACAGTGACTTTCTATTATACGATAAAGAAGCACTCTGAAACAATTTGATTCAATGTTAGTCCGGAAGTGGGTGATTATAGCAATTGAAAATCGTAAGAAAATCTCGGTATGCGCCACCTGCTGCATAACAGCATGAAAGTGCAATAGAGATACAAAATCTCTCTTGACTCGCTCACTCTTCTTTAAAACGTATAAGTGCGTCTGAAATCGCCACATTACTTGTCTCTCAGCTTTTTGTTACGTTTTGCTCTCGTTCTTCGGTTGATGGCGCGCTGCTGCTTGACATCGAATGTTTTGCGAAACCACGATTTGGTTAATTTTAATCATTTTTACCTTATTAACTGATTATGTTCTTGAATGCTGCTAAACCGATTTTCTACATAATAAAATTATTATTATAATTATGTAGCAAATCGGCCCAGTTGCATTCTCATCACATTCGCAACGATATAATGATTGATTTTCGATTAATGTGGCGGTCGGCGGTGGGGGTCAAAGTCTAATGAGTGAGATAATTTGATTAGATTGACTTCAAAGTGATTGTCATAGCTCCACACAAGAAATCATGATGCATAACTACTTATTTCTGACGATTGACGAAAGTCTTCCAATTCAACATAATGTACTTTAATCTAAATAATTGGCCGGGCAAAGCCGGGGAATTACCAGCTACTGATGGTATATAGCCTCAGTTTATAATGTGTCATAATTTCTAATTTTAATTATCTTTTGAGTACATTTAGGTAAGGTTATTTATTAATTAGTAAGCAATCAATACATACCTATGATTAAACCAAGGTATACATAGATTGATCCGTGATGTAGGTGATGCAAGTGTATCAAGTATTCGGCATCCTAAGGCTAGCTAGATTTTCTATCTTGTTTTTGTCACAGAGTGTAATTACTATGTACTGTGATTCCAAACTAACGCATATCGAAGACTGCGATTCTTTTCTGGAGAAACTTAGATACAAATACCAAAAAAGTTTGCCTAGACAGAGACACAGCTCTGCGGTTGCGATCGGCATTCATTGTCATTTAAAGTACTCGGTACAATATGGTGTGCGGAATTTCCATTTTAACCAAATTAGGCAAAGGAATATTTTTTTTCGCTATAGACCAAGAAATGCCATGATCCAACTCGACTCTTGTTGGATTGGACATGGCCAATGCATTGGCTGCTCTTGGTCTGGGCCGCGACTGGTATGGAGACGGTTGGCCAGAGGGACGGGGCTGAGGACAAGGACTGTTGTTACTGTAGGCTGTGGTTGCGTCTGGGACTGCTTGGCCAGTCAGCTCAGATATCATCATCGTTTGGTGGACGACTGCCTCGAGATTGTCTTTGGATTTTGTGCAAAAGTCAATCGCTTGATTGACAAGTCGGTTCGTCAACATCGTTGCTGTATACGCAGCGAAACTCAGCAGCTATTTACTGTTTTGATAATGCAGCTCCAAAGCGATCTTGTCTATGCTGGGAAGCTGTTTTATTTCCTGGTCTTGAGCCCAGCTCCACACATTTTTACTCCCTGTACCTATAGAATGGGTATAAAGGGTAACTTGGTTAACTTCATAATCTATTGTCCAACTTTCAAGTCGATCGATTATAAACACGGAACTTATTCACCAAAGAAGATTCTTAAAATTCCTCGCTTATGCTGTCGCTTGTGTGTAAGTCGATGAAGTTTTGGACCTGGGTACAGGGAGTTTCGTAGTCGGGTATACTCGACTATAACATTCTTACTTGATGTAAAGCTTTTTTGATTGGATTGACTGACCCAATTGGCTTGGCCCGTTCCATTCATTCGCCCTCCCCCTGCCCTTTCGTTGCTCATTTCCAAAATGTCAAGAAGATTTCCGGAGAAAACCTCAGCCTGGCTGTAGCACCCACAATTTGTGCACTGATCTTGCCTACACTCGCTATTGTCACCTGTCTCTTTCAGCATGTAAAATTCAAAATATGTTAAATCATTTTACCAAATCGTGTCATGAAAGTTCGAGTATGAATACAACTTCATTTTAAAATAAGCTGAATCGCAGTCAATATAACTCCTTACTTTAAATGTATAATTGTTTGTTATATTTCGAGAAATTGCAAATAATGCAGAAACGGGCTTAATATTAATTGATCAATGTGAAGAACTCTAAAAATTTTAGGAACAACTTCAATATATTTTATTTGAGCTAAATTTGATATATAAATACATTCACAACCGAAATAAACTGAAATATAATTATCGGCATATCCTAATCACATGTCCCTCCTTTACATCCCACAGAACAACCCTACTTCAAAACATAGATCCTTTATCCCAAATTACAAACCCCACCAATAAAACCATAAAAACTCTTTCATTTCCTAAACAACACTAACTTAATACACAAAATATAACACAATATCCAATTACGCTCATACACACATTATTCATAATATCGTACATTTATACAAACCTTGTAAATAATGTAAATAACACTTCTCTAATACACATATACTTCATACATTCCCCATTATAATGTAAATAATAACTTTTAAAATGTAACTCCAGCTGAAGGCCCTGGCAGCCATGGCTAAAAATTCAATGTTAACTCTTAGTTAAGTAATAGTCCTTGTTCGTATTTCATTTTTAAAAAGGAATAGCAACATGAAATACATAAAATACAAGATTTGGTATTTTTTATATATATCTATATATATATATATATATCCTCTATTATATCACCTAGCCTAAGAATACATACATTTGTATATAAATTACATTTACACTTTTTAATAATATCTATCCACCTAATCTTAAGACATGTACATAGCCGAAGGCCTAAGCAGCCAGTGCTATTTATTCCAAGGTTGGCTATAGTTTAAACTAAGCCCACTTATTATTAAATAAATAAAATAAATTTGTCAATTTTTATTTTGTGTTTGATAGCTTTGCTCAAATAACTGAGTTCGTACACAGCAATTAGATTTCAAAACAAATTTGGAAGATTAACATTATTACTAAACATACAGAAATGTATTAAAATCTCTTCACAATCTTAATAATTTGTATAAAATTTGATTGATCTAAGGGCATTAAAGATTATAAATTTAAAAGTAGAGTTTATTTGCTTTACCAAAAATTAAAAAAAAAAAACTGATGCAGCAATGATTTTCTCCCAAGTCATAGAACTCATCAATGTTTATTCTGCACTAATAAAATTTAGCTGATAATTAATTGAGAAGAATGGGATAACTTTAAATATACAATGTAGTACATTTGTATCTGGTCAGAAAGCTTCATTGTGTCTAAAACTCTAAACTTTCATTCAACAAATGTTGTTATTGTTTTTGAAATGCATTCGAAAGATTTCTGTAAATTGAAAAGAAACGCCGAGTTAGTTGGCTTTTTGATTAAGTTCCGAGTGTGAGACTGGAAAGTGTGAAAGTGGCCGGCCAGCAGGCCTCTAATTAGCGTTGATATATGAATGGGATTTTGTTTTTGTTTTTTGTTTTTTTGGTAAGACAAATAGAACATGAAACTCGTCTAATTAAGCGCAGCCACTGACAGATTTTCACTTGCTGTTGAATAGCTGAAAATCAGCGAAATATTAGTTGATTTATTTTTATGACTACCTGTATAGCTACCGCTATACGCCTGAGACATATTGCCAGTCCAAGTCCAAGTCGGACTTGAAGTCGGACTTGGAGTCGGAGTCTGAGTCTATGTCCAAGAGCGAGTCTGGCTCATAAATATTTACGGCCAACACAATCGCAAGTCGCTGACCAAACTCGTTCTCCAGCTGTAAATGGACACAAACACAGACTTCTTCTCTGCTCAGTGGCTGGTGAGTTAAGGCTGTGCTAAAAGTGCAATTAGAATGAGCTGCAACACTCAGCGAGATGAAGGAGGACGGGGGCGTAGGGCACACTCACACACACACAAACACACACACACACACACATCTTACACTCACACTCAGAATCACAGTCGCACTTTACCGACACTACGCAATCTGCGGATCAGAGTTTTCCACAGAAACCAGTCGGCAGGCAAGTCAGCCCAAGCCAGTAATTCTAAGCTGCAAGTTGTTTTCCAAATGCCATGCAAGAATATTTTATACTTGATGAACGTGCAGCGGCAGTAACCACCAGCAACTTGCAACTAGCAACTTGCAACTTGCAACTTGCAGCCAGCAACTGGCAACCGGTAACCAGCATTTGCAGCAGCACAACAGTAATGCCAATAAAACAACAACAACAACAACAACTTTTGACCTAAATTTCAACTTAAATGCATTTTAAATTCATTGAATCGATCTACGGCTGCGGTCACAGAAGCACCAATACCAACGATTTTTTATTCAATTTAAAATTGAAAATGCCTCGAACAAAACAGACACCAGCAGACATTAGGCGTTTTCTAAATCCGATAATTAAATACTCTTCAAAAAACATTTTCTTTAAAAACTTTGAGACCAATCAGCCTTTAGAATTCGATAGAAATATGATTCTGTTAAGATTATATTATTAAAATAATATTATTGGGCACTTTCTTGAACTGAAAGAATAAATAAAATCACTTAGTTTAATGCAAAATTTAGCTTTGAAATAATAATATCAATTTGCAATCCTGATATGCATAATTTTAATGGAATTTAGTGTTTCTTAATATTGCATTTATACAAATGCGATACAAAGAGTTTTGTTTTATTAATAGTAACCTTTATCTTTAAACTTTATCAATACAAATATTATTATGAACTTGTTAAATAATATGTTTTTGCATGTAGGCTTGTTCAGCGTGTGAATCCATATTTTATACTGATATATTTTAAGCTAGCCTAATGTAATAAAAAGCACTTGACCGCACTTTTAAACAATATTAAATTAAATTATTGTGTTTCATCAACACATAATTCAGCGTTACGAAAATTACAAGGAGTTCAATATGAATTTTCAACATTTACATACGATTTGGGAGTAAAAAACCACAATTAAGTTACATAACATAAGAAATTAAGAAATCGTTGAGAATATCAAGACATTTTTAGAGTTTCCTTCAAAGATACCAATCCAGCACACTCCGAAACATTGTGAATGGCTCCTTGGTACGTCAGGAATTATGTAATTCATAAAGATCTCAGTATTTTATTAGTCAAGGATGAAATAAAGAAAAGAACTGAAAATTATTTAAACAAACTGAACTGCCATGAAAACTTTCAGCAATATACCTATTAGACAATAGCGTAGACTCCAGGAGTCTAAGATTATACCATGTTCTAGATCTTCCTCATAGATTTTAAGGAAGATATAACTATATTTTGGATTCGCTCACTGGAACGTAGCCAATCCTGTTACTATTTGTTGTAATTTTAACATTTGCTTATTGTCCTAAGACACATCGCAAAAAAAATAAACAAAAAAAAAAAAAAACAATAAAACTTTTTAGAGTTTTCCCAAAAGTAAATTGTTCAATTTACATAATACAAAAAAATTAACGCAGGTCGTATAAATTTTGTTTCACCTTTTATATCGAAATAAAAAAGGTCATTGCGGATGTTCAAATTCTGAGACTCACATATATTATTTACTTATGTAAAAAAACAACCTGTTCTATAAAAGATCAACAAATACAAAGCCTATCATAATAAAACTGCGTAAAGTTGAAGAAAAACAAGTTTCTCAAACAACTGCGCTATTAAGTTATGTTTTAAATTATTTTAAGAATAAGCCTAAAAACACATATTTTTAGGAATAAACTTACACATTTTAGGTTTGAGATGGTATTGTTACCATTTTTGTTTTATAGATCACTGGATTATCAGTTTCAGTTGAAATTTGCTATAGTTAAAACAAAAGTTTATTAGTAATAGAAATTGGAGCATTTTTTGTAATATTTTTTTTTCTGACCAGCCTATTTAATTGGATTAATGGATTATTATATTCAGTTAAAATTTGCTGTAGCTTATACAAAAATTTATTAGTTAAAGAAATTGGAGCATTTTGTTTTAAAATTTTTTTCCTGACCAGCCCGTTTAATGGGACTAATGGATTATTATTTTCAGTTTAAATTTGCTGTAGCTTATTCAAAAGTTTATTAGAGTTTCCTTTAGCGAGTTATTAAGGCCGTTGTAGTTCATTTTAATAAAAGCAATATAACATTCTTTATTAAAAATGTCGAAGTTTATTATTTAAAGAAATTGGAGCATATTTTTTTGTAATTTTTTTCCTGACCAGCCCATATTTCACATTGCTTCTGTTGCAAACGATTTGACAAGTTTTGTGTTACCCATTATGCGAACAAGTGTAGAATGAACAAAAAAAAAAAAAAGTAGAATTAACTAAACAACTTGCAACAAAAGTTGCGGTTTGTTGTTCTACGCGCCACGTTGGTGTTTGGCTGACTTGTTTTTGTTTTACTAGCTGATAGCATTGTTGTTGTTGTTGTTGTTGTTGTTGTTTGAATTGTGACGGCACAGAGCATTGTTGATAGTCACCGTCCCCATCACCGTCACCGTCTCTGTCTCCGTCTCCGTCACCAACATCCTTAGTTCGTCGTCATCTGTTGGCTTGTTTAACAGTCGCAGTCTCTGTCGCTGTCGCTGTCGCTGTTAACATCGCCGTCGCCGTCGCTGTACACTGAAATTGAGCAATTCCAGTCAACAACTCCTACTTCTAGTTGAAAAGTGGCCAGGTTGTTTTTACTCAATCTTAGAAAACCATTTAATAGAATAACCAACTTGGCAGCACCAGCAGCAAAAAGGCAACAACAAAAGCCCAACAACCATTAGGCAATATCGAATACGGTCATAAGTCTTGGTAGCAGGTTCTTTCTCTTCTTTTGGTAATTTCCACTTGAAGTTTCTTCGTTTTCTTCATTAGTTGTTTCTTTTAGACATTGCTGCACTTTGGTTCCAGAGTTAAATTTTCTTGTCCTATATCTTTTACTACAGCATAAAGACTCTACCCAAAAATACAAAAATTCAATTAACAATTTGAACAAAAATGATAGAAATAATAGAGGTTAGTACAAGGTGCCGATTATAACAATCACATAAATACTAAAAAAAAATTAAAATAAAAAAAATTTAAATTAAAAAAATATTAAAATTGTTTGTCAATTATGTACTTAAATTCGTTATTCTTATGACTATTTATATTACTTTAAGACTATCCAATACTGTTTTATTAGTTAGCTTATTCAACACTATAAACTTAATAAGTACACTCAGAAAAATAAATGCCCTTAAATGTAGAAAATCGCCATACTTTTGTAGCCAAAGACAGTTAACCTTATATTTTTCTGAACTAAAGAAAGATATTTCTCAAATTTAGAAATTATTTCTATTAAACAGACATTTTTTCTGGCTTTTGGGGTGAATTGTATTATTTGGTGATTTTCTGAATTCAATGCCATTTATTTTTCTGGGTGTATGAGAAATATTAAGCGTTGTATTATGATTAAGATAGTTAAGGTTTTCAGAGATATTTTTATAGCGGACAGCAAAACTTTCTTTTGTTTTGATAAAATATATAAGTATTCAGTAACTTGTAAAACAAAATATGGCGAGTTTCCTTTGGTACAGAGAACCTCGTAGTCGAGTACTCTCAAGCACACAATTATGTTACACTCTGCCTGAAGATGAATTTCGCGATGATTTGACATTAGGTTAATTGACATTGGAGCACAGCTCCACTTTGCAAAAACTATGCAAAAAGCAGCTAAAGATTCAGTGTCTGGGATGTTGCAACCAACCGGTTGGCCATCAAATGATCATCATCATCATCATCATTATTATCATTATGGCATAAAACTAAATTCAACTATTGTATCATTTAACGGTTTCCCGAGCTGTTTCAAGCAAGCCCCCAAGCAATGTTTTCTAGTGATAAAGTTGCCTTGGACCTGGACATACTGCAATCCTGCTAATCTTACACATTTTGAGTGGTTGCAAGTACATATATATATATATATATATATATATATATATATATATATTGTTGTTGTTGTTGTTTGGTTGGGGTCTTCAGCGATGGCATTCGTTTTGACAGTGGTAAATTCTGTGGCATATCACTGACAGAAGTCAACTGTCATGTTGTTTTTCATGTGCGAGTATGTAAATGACGGAAGCAAGTTTTTAGCAGACTTCTTGGTTCTATGTTGTTCTATACCCTGTAAGCAAAATTGTGAAGGAAGTGATAGATACATATAAACAACCCTTGTTCCTTAATCTCCAATTCTATTTAAGCTTTAAACTGCAAGCCAGTGATGTTCATAGTGCCACAATTGATTGATTTAATAGTTCCAAGTATTATCAATTATTATTGATTGTATATACTGGATAAATATTCTCATTTAGAATTTCATTAGTTCATTCGAAGTTCTGTTTCTGGAAAAGAAGTTAAAACAATAAATAGAAAATACTCATTAAATTTTCATACTCTGTTCCCGAAGGGAAAAAGAGTATATTGGGCTTGCGAAATGTCTGTTCTGTCCGTATAAACGCAATTATTTTGCACACCCTTGAAGCTAGAGCAGCCAAACTTGGTACACATATTGATGGATATCCTCAATTAATGAAGTGTTAAGATCGCCCCTCCACCACCACCCCCTCCCACACAATTGGGGGAAAACCTCCATCTTCCACATTTGTAAAGCTATAGTCACCAAATTTGGCATACACACTAATGTTGAGATTCCTGACCGATCTGCATCAAAAATTTGTTAACGCCCCAACCCCCTCCCCACAAATCAGCACATGCTAGACCCAAAACACGTTTTTTACAGGGTTATAGCTAGAGTTACCTCAGCAACGTTCTTACTTGTTCTAATCCAATCTTGTTAAATCTTATGAAATTAAGACAACTTTTTTAAGAAGCAAAAAACAAACATATATAAAATATCACTTAGTTACTATTTTATTTCTTTGCTTTAATATTAAAATAATACTCTGTACATAAATAGCTTTAATAAATAATTACAACCAGTTGTAGCTGCCAACAGGGTAGCAGTACAACCACTTCAATAAATATGCAAATTTTTTGCCAAAAAAAAAATAAAAAAAATACTTATTAAATGTGACAAACTATCAACACTCCTATCTTGTTTGAGTTTATGAGTCATGATCGGCATAGTGCTCAGAGTTTGACTCTCTGTCCTACTCACCAATCTTTTATCATAACTCTTTAAGTTTGAGTATGTTTCTTTAGATGGTATTATATGCAAGGCATCTGCTAGTCTCCTAGTACTCTGCTAGTTTCTATTAAGGTTCCTGTGTATTTTTACTAGTGCTTAAAATGTTTGTCACATTTTGCAGTCTGAAATGTCTTTGACGCCTGCAACTTAAAAGGTACTTGTTTATAATCTTTATAGCTGGGATAGTAAAGAACGAAAGTATGCATATATACATACATATTCATGTTATGGGGCTGAGTCCCAAAAAACATTGAGGTTCATGTAACCGGGTAGCCAGTTTAGTGCACCAGCTGTAAACCCAACTCCAGAGGCTTAACTCGTAAGCCATGGAGTGCAGTTATATTTCATTTCATTTCATTTTTCTCGACCCACTGACACACTAACTGCCAAATAGCTGCCGACCAGAACGGCTTAAAGTTTAAACAATAACAATGTCACAATAGTAAACTAACCCATCTATATATTTAGTTGACTAACACAAAAGAAAAAATGTGCTACTGAGCTATGAAATGCCAAAAAGCAAATCTCATAAAAAAGGGCAGAAAAATGGTTTATTCCGTTGCCGAAGATTGAATACCCTTGCAGACATGTTAATCCCATTTAAACAATGATATCCGATTTGCATTTTTGATAAACTCTATAAAAACGAACAAGATATTTGGGGTTATTTATTATCGAGCAAACTTTGAATTGGTGAGTTTGACTTGAAATATTTTGGAATAATGGTATTTTTAAGGACCATCGCAATAATCAATCCTTCGAGTGACAGCTATATTATATTGTGATCTGGCCTGGCTCAGGCATATATCTCAGTAATTTGTTTGCCATACAGTAATTTCATTTATTTAAAGATTTTTAATCTTCTTCCCAAACAGTAATTTCATTTATTTAAAATATTTTTTTTCATTTCGTATTAGAATGTACTATTCAAATAATAAACATAATCCAAATTAATTTATGATACTTATAACTTTTTATCTTACTTTTCCTTCTTAGCAAATGGGTATTTGTGGAAATTCTAATTTCGTCAAATATCAAATAAACGATGTTAATTTGTATAAATTAAATTTTTTTATTAAAAAATTTTTTTTTGTTTCGTATTACAAAGTTTCGTATTAATAAACATAATCAAAACTAATTTATGATATTTATAATTTATTATTTTACTTTTCCTTCTTAGCAAATTTGTAGAAATTTTTATTTCGTCAAATATCAAATAAGCGAAGTAAATTCTTTGTTTAAATAATGTTCTTTATTGATTTAATATGAAATTAAGTTGCCGTTAAAGGTTTTAATCAATGATATACGACGAGGCATAGAATAACCTAACTTAATTGGTATGAACTGATCAATCTTTGACTTTGTGAAAAAGTGATTATTATGAAATAAGAACTGAACACTTTGTAAGACAGACATGAGATTTTTGTATACAAACATATATTCTACGGCTCTATTTCATATATACATACACTCCTTATTTCATAAAGATTCTCCTTTTTGTTTTTAAGGGACAAAGGGTTGAGCAGTCTCCTGTGCTTGCTAACGAGTACTCCATGGAATACAAAATTTCTAAATTTTGCTAATTCATTTACTCAACTCGGAACCCAACACTTAATACAAAAATAATGAAATGTTAAGCATAATAAGTGCATGAAGCGCATAGTTGTTATTTTAAAGTGCCAGCTCAAGTCTATGATTAAATTTAACATAAAGTAAAGTTGGCATGAAATAATGCATCGATTTCATGAAATAGTGTTAAAACGTATTAGCAGTTTCCAAGTCTTAACAGAGAAGATCAATCAGACTTAGCTTATTCTTTGTCTTACACACTCTATATTCAAGTGAGTTCCCTTTTAATCCATCAAGCTTGCCTTTATATTCAACATACCCTAATATTTTTAGTGGAATCATAACAAAAAGTGCGATTAAGGCCATAAAAACTGTGCGGCATGACCATGTAATGTTACAGAGATATCTTGCATGGCGACCTGGCCTACCTTTGTGACTTGTTTTCACCTCCCCTCCCGTTCCTCGTACATCGTTCCACGTGTCGAATGCGCAATCTTTCAGTCAAATGGAGTTCAAATAGCAACTTAAGCGTTTATAAGTGCACTTAAAGCGACTTTTGTGAAACTATTTTTTATTTTTATTATTTTTAGTTATTATTTGACAACAGACCGTACAGTTACAGTTGTACTTGGTGTAAAGGAAGTCGACACGCGTTGTGCGATGTTCCACTTTTCGATTCGATTCTCACTAATTGATCAACTGATTTTCTAGTGAATGAAATGTGAAATCCTATCCAACCGATATAGTCATGCCGCAGCCATAAATAGACTCCAGGCCGTCTCGTCTTTGGTTTCATTCATAAAAATCATAAGAATGGCGGTGGGTCCGCCGGCGGCTGTTACGGTATTGGTGGGGAGGAAGGGAGGGAGAGAAGGCTCAACTTTCAATGCAGACGCGCCAGCCAATTTTGTAATTACAACAAAGCCATGGCCGCCCGGCTGCGGATAAACGGGCCATGTTTGTGCGGGCATTAGGCGGTCAAAACGAACCTTTTTCGGCTATGGCTCAAATAAAGACATTTGTGCCAGTTTTTCAATGTGGTCGGACGGTCAGTTGGCCGCTTAACTGGCCCGCTTGCAGCACTCTTCATATACTTATCATGGCCCCCACCTAATTTTTGTTTACTTTTTATCTCATTTCAGGTAAGCACCATTAAACTTCGGGCGTCAAGCGATAATGTAGTATTACTACAATATGTGCTTATCTATAGCGGTCAATACGAAATACTCAAGATCCCCCAATATTTCCAAAAAACGAGGTAATGATACTTACATGTGTATGTAGCTGAGAAGATAATATATCGATACTATCGGTACTTCCCGATGGTTAACCCCTTAATGTTTCGGCATTCTTCGGAATATAGACTACACATTCCCATTCGATTAACTCTTTCATTTTGCAGGCCTCACAAAATCTGCTTAGGTTGAAGAAATTTCATGCGAATTATTTGAAATTCACTTGATAAGATAAGTATTCACAAGAAAACAATGGCACAGATAATAAAATTCGGGCTCGATAATAATAAAAAAACCCATTTTTATCGGGTTCAGAGTTTTTAATAAAATTGTTGCAATTGGAATCACATTCCAAGCTTTCAGTGCATATTTATTTATAGGAATATATTCTAATTTCATTTGATACTTGATTTTTATGAAAATTACCAAAGTTAAGGTTTGTTTTTCCATTAAAAATAAAAGCTCAAGTCGGAATCATTATTTTGATTTGAATGTGCGCACATTATCCCCTTTGAAATTATTTGAATGATTCTTGATATATATATCTCAAGAATCATTCAAATACATGATTTTTTAAGCTGATTTTTGATTCTGATAAACAAAGTTTTATGAACTTTTCAATCATTTTAACTTTTAAACATTAAGGGTTATGTCAAAAAAAATGCAATTTGAATTATATTAATTATCACTTTTAAGTAATAAGAATTGCGCAAGAACATTTTTAAATATATCAAAAATTAATTTACTATTTATATTAATTGACCGAATTTAAAAATTTCTGATTTTTAATTTTAAAAAATAAAATAAATAATAAATAATAAAAAAATAATAAATAATAAAAAAATAACAGAATAAAATACTAATACTTTATATTGTTAAGTTGTGATTTGCAATAATAAAATAAAATACTTGATATGGTTTTGGTCTCTGAACGCCATGAAACATTTTTGGTTTTCTAGTGACTTTTTAACTTAACAAAATCAGCTGGTAAAAAATACCAGTATTTCGTGAATAACGGAACTAGACAATCAATTCAAAGCACATAAATCAAAGTAAAATCATGAATCATTGAGCACATTTCTCATTTGAATACCGAATTCAATATTTATGAATTCTTTGGAAGTAAAATCAAGTTCTTACTCAATTCCTTTTTCATCGAGATTAAGATCAAATTTAAATTCCAACCGCTTATTTATCTTAAATGAAATTCAGTTTTTATTCAATTTTTATTCAATTTGTAAGTCAATGATTTGCAGATTCGATAAATAATGAATTTGAATCTGAAAAGTACTAAATAAGACATTAAATATATAATTACGACTGTAAGCAATAGGAATCCTACTTGTATCAAAATAGACAAGCGACCATGATCATTTAAGATGTCGAAACCTCTGTTGCATCCACCGATCATGATTCGATGACGATGACGATGACGATGACAACGTCGTCGACGTCGATGTCGATGTTGATGTCGACGTGGTCCCATCAAGTTCACTTTCACTTAGTGTCAACAAGGCAGTTGCAGCTGCAGCTGACGATGGTAATCATTGATCTTCATCGGCAAGCGGTGAGTTTTGGCTCAGCGACCTCGCCCCTTCCCTGAGCGTTCCTGCACAACTTGACTTTGCCTATCGAAGGTTCGTTGCCACTTTTCGATTGTCGTACAAACGCAGCCCAGTCGCTTTTCCTTCTTCGTCTTTTAAATTGAAAACGAAAGTAGCTTTACCTCACAGCCGTCCTGCGAAAATTTATGCAGTCGCGCAATTATTTTTTTTTTCCTGTATTTTCTTTTTGCACTGCGAGACACCTTGTTAAGTTGGGTTGCTTATTTTTTGTTTATTGACAGGCTATCTTAACTATATAATCATGGCTGTTTAGGAAATACGTTACAGGGTGTTTTACAGCTTTGAGTTGCTCAGCAACATGTGAATTTCCCCCCTGATATCCAGTATACAAAGATAAAGTTAACTTACAATCTAAAATTGAATTCATTTAGTAATGGGGTCAAGCATGAATTAAACTTTTATAGTAGTTACTTCCTGTTTCTGCACAATTATTATCTACTTAAAGAGCATTTCCAATTTTGGTTGACTTGCCAAGTTTTCTGACATTGCTTTGCATCGCGAGCCGCCTTGTCAAGTTACTCAATTGGCAACGAGTTGTTGACCTTTTTAGATGAACCTACCCGTTTTCCCCGTTTTCCAAAACTCATCATCCGACTTTCGCATAAAGTCCCCCGAAGCGTTGACATTTAATGATGGATTTGACACACAAGGGCACGACAACGATTTGGTTGTTATTTACGGGCTCTGATTGTATGATCTGTCTGGTCTGTTGACTGTTTCGACTTGGACAGATGATTAATTTGAACTGGTTGAACATTTATCCGGGTGGTCCTTTTACAGATAAACGTTGTGCAACAGCCATAAATAATGATGGTCGCTGTTGTTTTTTTAATGTAACCAGTTGCAACGATGAATCTGGAAAACTATGATTATATTTCGATCAATTTGGTATGGAATGGAGGAATGGAATGGAATGGAATGGATCATTCGCAGTCAAACAAAACTCTTTGCTTATTTGAGCTATTGGTCTGGTGCAGTGTGACCAGCCTTACATGTGAATCAAATGCTTAACTATGCTCACATAGCCACAAGCTTTCAAATTACCATTTCGATTCGCATTATTCACGCTTCACTGAAAGTTATCAATGATCATAAAGCTAGTTTATGCGATTTACACTCTGGCTAAATAAAAATCCATTTGCCAAGTTGGTCACACTTTGCGATTGCAAAACTTTCCTTTTCATTTCGCATTCTGTTCACTTTCGTTTTATGCACTGGGATTGCAACACTGGTAAAGTATTTTATGTATTTTTAAATGCATTTCTAAATGAATTGTAATATGGCTGTGTGAGTAGCCCTGGCGTCGCCGTCGTCGTCGTCGTCGTTCGTCGTCGTCGTCGAAGGCAGGCACGACCTGTGATGCCTATCTATTGCCCAAGAGCCAAACGCCAAACGGAGCCGCAACTCTTCCAACGAGACTCTATTCCACACAAGTTGCAAGCTCATGTGCGGCAGTAAAAATAAAAATCAAATGCAAACACATGCGGCGCCCAAATTCAGAGAAACAATCCAAACAATCCAACCAGTCAAACAGTTGTGAGGTGATTTTTACTTTTACTTACTAAAGCTCATGTGCACGATTTTCCACAAGCCAAAACGTCGATTTCAAATGCCGACTTTCAAATGGCATAAATGAAGAGACAACCGCGACAGCAAACAACAACAACAACAGCAGCAACAACCAGAGCCATTGTACAATAACTTTACGCATAAGGTAAAAATGCGAGAGATGATGAAGCTACTACCTCCTACTTACCTATCTATCTATAAAACTGCCTCGGGCATTCTCTCCCTGTATTTCTCTCGTATCTCTGGGGTCTCTTGTGGCTCTTTCGCATCTCATCGAAAGTGAAATGTTGTCTACGAATATTTTTTGCCATTGTTATTATTATCGTTGTTTCACTGACTTCACAATTTTCATTTGAAAATCAATTTCTGACATCTTTTCTATTGTAATATCTCAAGCGATAGCAAACGCATTTTCCTCTCTTTGTGTGTGGCCAGTGATGACTTTTTGGCTTTATTTTCTTTGGCTCTGTACGTCTGCACGTGAAGTTTCAATTATTTTTGATGAAAAGCGGCCTAACATTCCCACTATCCTATTGTAACCAACCAGTAGACAATGAAGCCATGCATTAATTGTTTCGATTTACATTATATGAGTATTTTGTATTGTAAATGATTTCTGCAGTCGCCTTTTGTGATGCAAACAAAGGGAAAAAATGATTTTTTTGGTTAAATTTGGTAGACATTTTTCAAGCAAACAAAGCTTTGGTGAAAAATTTTAAATCAGACGTTTGTTGAAACTGAAATATTGTTGAAAACTTACATGAAATTGTTGTGCTTATCAATTTGTTAGGATTGATGTTAACCGTTGATGACAAAAATCGAACTTACGTAGTTATCCTAAGGATCTTGTTTCTTTGTGGTATTTTAATGAGTTCCACCCAAAACTAGTTTATAGTTGGTTGTCTAGATCGGTGCAGACTTGAAGAAAAACTCTTGGTTCTTTGATTCTGTCCCTTAAACTAGTGTATGGGCTACTTCCACAGAAGTTAAGCTTTACGATGATGACACCATTTAGTTATTTCCCCTTCAGCTCGCTGCTATGCGCTTGCAGTTCCCATGCATCGCAAACGAAAGTGAAATTGCTCTCAACTCAACTTCCCAGTTGTTGATGAGTTACATATTTTGGTGCTTCGCATATTACACAATGGGTTCGGCCCTATAGCTGGTGTAGATGATGAGACAGAAGACGAGACCTCATCACACAAGCGCCGAAAACAAAACCGCGTTGCAAGTGCAAGTGGCCTCGATGAGGGACAATATTCTGGGCATGCACGAGAACTGGTCAATCGATTTATCGGTCGGCTAGTGGATCGCACGCTGGCATTGATCCGGACCGAGAGACAGACAGACGGAGAGACAGACAAATGGTCTGACTCTGGGTCCAAAGCTCTTGCCGCGCTCCGCATTTTTTAAATGAAGCTTAAACTGTATCGCGAGTCAGCGACGACGACCACAGAGAGCGACCGCAATGTCGACGACATTCGCTTTCATTTTGAACTGCAGTCGCCTCTGATGGTCGGTCAGTCGCATTTGTGACTATGCCATGTCGTGCAGTGTACTCGTAGTGCCGTGGCAAAGCCATGCCATTGCCTTACCACCTCAGTCCACACCTCAGCTCACCTCGCCTCACCTCACCTCAGCTCACCTGTCTTCTTTCCCTTCTCTTGACGTTTCCATCTTGCATGCACTTGCCTCGCTCACTGCCCCATCGGTTCATTCGTTTGTTGCACTTGATGTTCGACTTCGAGTTCGCATTCGCATTCGCTTTCGATTTCTTTTACGCTTTCGATTTTTATTATACCTTATACTTCAAAATGCAGTAGGGTATAAGCAACATCTCAAGAAGATCGGCAAGACAATATTAATCACAAGTGATGACTAAAAACACAAAAGCACGAAAGAGATATTATATCAATGGTAAATGATGCATGATTTAACCTGGTGAATGCTTTGATTTCTGATTCTGATAAACAAATTTCGTATTCGTTAAAAATATAATGATATCTGGTACTTTTACATGCAAATATATATTTATATTTAAAAAAGAAGGAGAAAGAAACTTATTATTATTAGAATAATAGTGATTGATTAATTTGCTTAAAAAATATCTTCGACATATGACAAAATTACATCTTTATCTTTTTGAGGTAGTTACTACTTATTACAACATTCTTGGGTATGATCAAAAATATTTTATTTTTAAATGAAGTATATTTCCCAATTTATGAATTAATTAAAAACAGAAAACTATGTTAAATATTTACTTACGTATATGAAAGCATACTATTTGATGGGTTATTTTTATCCGAACTGGCTGGGAACTGACCTCGAATTTGCAGTCACTCAACCTGTCTGTTTATCGGCAGGCCCAATTTGTTTATTATTTTTGTTGTTTTGTTTTCTTAATTTGTCAGATACTTTCTACCTACCTCAGAGGGGCGATAAGGCCAATGAGCGCGCAAAACTTATTAATCATATCACATCATAAGCACGATTGCAGACATTTTCAGGCAGTTTCATGTGTGGTATTTATGAATGAGCCCAGATTAGCATTCATTGATTTAATCGCGACTAATAACCGACAGTAGCCCTTGATCAGCAACTGGCGGGTGACCACTTTCATTTTTTTTATATTTCAAGTCATGGCCGGCTTCGGACCGGAGATGATGATCACAGTCACAACGACTGCCTCGTCATTGATCGTTGGAAAGTTGTTCTCACACATTAATTACAAATATAAGGCTGTTTCTTTTTTATATTTGATCGTCCGATCCCAGGCTTGACCACACGTGTAGCCGCACAGAAATCATCGATCCCCAGTCGAACCGAGCCCAAAAATGCCTTGGCATTTTTAAGTAATTTCATTCATGAGCCAAACTGTTCACATGCACCGATGGCCGATCGGCGAACTTCTTGCCACATACAAGTTACCCTCCGTTTTGGATTGCAGCATCTGGCCAACTTATTGGCATGTAAAATGCTTGTAAAGATTTTTGTGGTATGACATTAGTTGATGTTTAAGTATGTTCAAAAGGCAGATCCTCGCTTACAGTATGATGGTTCAATTACAAAAATACTTGGCAATAGCTGAAAATAACAAGATGGGTCTTATCCGGGGATTTAAGTAGGATGCGCATCCATATTCTGCTGTACAATCCGTTAAGGATATTTTGGTTCAGCAATGAATTTCGGAGGACCAAACTAAGAAATTCTTTCATAAAAGTGAAATCTACAGATCAGCAATACTTCTCAAAGCCCCGTAACATAACAGACCATGTTAAGCATAACAGTGCTTTGTGTTGGAATTAGCAAAATGCCCACAATTAGGAACATTTGAATATTGATTTAATAACAATGTTAAATATCATTTTATCTAAAATAGGCTTGCTACGAATGAGGATTATATATATAGTCCATATAGTTCTTAACACAGAGAAGCAATAAATTGGGGGATAAGTTCAAGACATGTCTGTCTGATAATTATTATTTTTAATCCTTAAATTATTGTGAGTTATAGGTAATACAATAGACTTAAGCTGTTTAAAAAGCTATCCGACCTGTTCCGGTTAAAATATTCTGAATTGAATTTATTTAAATATATCAATTTGTATTATTGCCGTTCAGCTAGTAATTTAAATCCTGTCTTTAGTAGGAAGTACATGTAATCCTCTATTAAAGGCAAGTAGTTCCCTCCGCAGAATCATGTCATGAGTGAAACTGGGAACAGGAAAGTGAAGTAAAATTTCCCCGAAAGTGGAAACCCTGTTCGAGCTGTATATATTGTACATATTAACCATGGATAGGCGCGTTTTAGATTTCAGTTTTCTCATTTCAAATATAAATTTTAATGCCTTTTAAAATTGTGTTAAATAATATGCGAATACCAATGCTCAACCTATAAGAAAAGTAATACTGACGTCTACTCTGGAGATTGGTAGTTAAAAGACAAAATAATATTTATGGCTTTATTGTCAATTTAGTATTTATATATTCTCTTTTTAAGTTTGGTATCGAACTAAACGTGCTAAATCACGACACGCGCCCAACTCTCATATTAACAGACGTTCCACCTGGCTTAAAATATTCAAAGCTACTTTTGTGCAGACTTGTATATACCCTGTAAAATGTAAAATGAAGCTTGATGCTGCGGCGACTGCGATACCAAATTAATAGGTATTTGTTGTTATTGGCTTTTCTTGTTGGTTGAATCACTTTGGCTACTGTTTTGGTTGTTTGTTAAGCCAGAACTTAGAAACTTGGCGACATTAAAATAACATATGTGCGAGTAAAAATAAACAAGCAAATAAACAACGGCAAAGTCAGCCTCAAATTGAGTTAAAAGCCCAAGATATACACCGGCAACAACAACAAAAAACAACAACGAAAGCGATAGCAACAACAACAGCAATTTAAACAACTTTCCACCAGCACTGGCCAGTTTGGAGATGGATTTGATTTGGACTTGGACTTGGACTTGGACACGTCCACGTGTGCGTGAGTCTCTCTCGATGTCTAAGCATATGTAGTATATCTTTATACATTTATACTTACACACACACACACACACAGACATGTGTATAGGTATCTTTATATGCCACAAATTGTTTATTTGTCAATCGGTATTAGCCGCTGCCGCAGCAGGAAAAGTGAAATTTTTCAACAACAGCTCGATTTATGAGCAGTGTTGTTGGTCGCTGCAGCTGGTGCTGAAGTTGAAGTTGAAGCTGAAGCTGAATTTGTATCTATATCTGTATCTGGTGCTCTGTTAATGGCCAGGCTCCGCTTAGCGGAAAACGTGACTTTTGATTTGACATTTCACAGTCATAAGATGGCGATGGCTTGTTATCAAATTAAATCAAAAACAAGCTGGCGGCAATTTAAATTTATTTTTGGTTGGGCAGGCTCGCCGCTTGAATGTCATCTCTCAGTGTGCTAAATGTCATGCATCATCCCATTCAATAGCTAATGACCAATACCATACCGCTCCCCTCTTCTCATACTATATACTCTAATACTAATCAATTGCATTCTATATTACATCTGCACGCTTGCGCAATAGTCAGCGACCCTGGCAGAATCTGTAAGTACGACATGGTTCAAATGATTGTTGGTTGTTGTCATTCATAATTGTGTTTGCATGACTGCATCGAATGTATAGAAAATATCAAAAGAATTATATAAACTAGTAGATACTTCAATTATTTCTATTGTTTTTACTCCCTGTACCCATAAAATGGATAAAAAGGGGGTACTAAATCTGTGCAAATGTATGTAACAGGCAGAAGGAGACATCTCCGACCCTACAAAGTATATATATTCTTGATCAGTATCAAAAGAGATTTCGATTTGGCCATGTCCGTCTGTCTGTCCGTCTGTATGAACGCGTTGATCTCAGCAACTATAAGAGCTAGAGACACCAAATTTGGAATGTAGGTTCCTGTATACCATACGCAGATCAAGTTTTGTTCGTTCCGCCGCAATTCGATAAAAACGTTTTATTCCAACAATTTTAAAGATACAGCTTTGGGATTTGGCATGTATAATACTTCTGGCACTCTTAATCTACTATCCAAATTTCAAGTCGATCAGTTAATAAACACGTAAATTATTGACGAAAGAAGATTCAGTGCTGCAGCAAGGGGGGAAAAAGAACCACAGCCACAAGTGTGAATGCCTCGCTTACGCTGTGGCTCGTGTGTGTGCGGCTTTGTGTATGTGTGTATGTAAGTGTAAGTGAACGAAATGATTGGGAGTTTTAGACCTGGGTACAGAGAGTTTCGTAGTCGGGTATACTCGACTAGAGCATGCATTCTTACTTGTTTAAAATAGTACTTAATTAGCCATTTTATAATTAATTACAGTTTTTTACTCAATTGCATTATATAAGCTAGTATTTATAAAACATGCAATTACACGCATATACATATATATATACAAACTATACCTAAGTTTTAATATTTATAATATTGTGTTTTTAAGAATATCTCTCCGGGATAACTTTCTTTCTCTCAAGTACATACAAAGCTAATCTTTCACCAATTTTCTTTGTATTCAGTGTTAATTATATTTTTAGGCTTGCACAGATTTTTAACCAGGCCAAGACAAAACATATTTTGATTATGACATATGTACAGTGTACACTATTCGATTTAGTACATGAAATAAACATCTGTCAGAACTGCTTTGTGTTCGTTGACCTACTTTTAGCTTCTAAAAATAAACATTAATTCAAGTTATACTGCTGTTTATAATATGTACAATAACTATGGCTTGATTAAGCTTTTAAATGTGCTCTATTTGGGTTCTTTGTTTCATTTAATGGCTTTCGAAATTTATATATTGACTATTACTCATAGAAATTAAGAATCTTTATTTCATTCTATAAAATTTAACTTTCAGTAGATTGCCGTATTTGTATTTCATTTTTTGATTTAACATAACCAGTTTCCGACTATTAGATACTCTGTATAAATTTGAGTGTACTATGAACTTATATAATTTAGATGTACAAGCTAATTTTGATGGTATTAGTTTGTTTTCAAAAGGTGTGTTGCAACATATAAATATTTGCACAATTCTATAATAGCGCTTTTATTGGCAAACGGCACAAAAAATGTGACTTATATCTCTTTTTAATGTTCTCAGACCATTGATCTCAACCCATTTGTCCGATTTGAGTGTGGCCAGATTCAATAATGTTCAATTCTTTGGGTAGCCACGCCTTCAGTCTCCTTGCCTTACTACAAAATATAGGAACTCTTAGTCGACAATTCTGTATCTGTTGGGTCTATAATAATCATCTATATATATAAAACTTTTTAACCTGACTGACCGACTGACTGATTGATTGGTTGGCGACTCACGAGCAGCCCAAACGGAAGGAGCAGGAAACCTGCAATTTTTACAGTAGCTTCCTATTGTATCACATAGGAGCATTTTAAAACAATATTTTTAAATATTAGTCCAGAGGTGGGTGTAAAATGCATTTGAAAATTGTATGAACATCTCGGTATGCGCCAGCTGCTGCATAGCAACGTGAATGTGCAAAAGAGATAAAGAAAATCTCTCTCTTGAATCGCTCTCTCGGCTTTAAAACCTATAAGTGCGAGTGAAATCACCATTTTGCTTATTTACGTGACATTCACATTCGCATCGATCGATGATCGAATCGATTCGATAATGATCGATTTTCGATTAATGTGGCGGTCGGTGGCAGGGATCAAACTCAAATGAGTGAGATTATTTGATTAGTTAGATCGGCTTCAAAGTGATTGTCATAGCTCTACACAACAAATCATTAGGCATATGGCTCAACCAAAGACAGTTTAACAACAAGATATCCAACGAGGAACAAAAAAATTGCACAAGGGAACGCTTGTTTTTCGTGAAACCGCTCTCTGGGCTCGAAATGGTCGTGCGATCGGCCGCTCTACTTTGAGAGCGTAAAATGCTTAAAATAGAATGCGCTCTCGGCCTCACCCACGATTGAGAGAGCCATAGGTTACGACAAGGGGACTGCAACTTTTGGCTCTCACTGCGCATGTACGTCACATGACCCAACGCGCCTAAAAAATGTATGAAATTTAGAGACTTTTTTTTAGAAAACCCTAGTCTGTGTCTGTAAATTAAGTCAGATGTGAAATTCACTTCAGGATCATATAGAGAATTGTCTTACGCATCGATTGATAGGCTATAGTGCTCTGTATTTGCCATACTTATTAAGTAATACGTGTTTAAATTTAGAAAATGTTGCCAGCCCGAATGTTTACATTCTAACTTTTTACTCAATTTTAAATCTATGATTATGAAACTTGGCACAAGTCTTTATTTTTGGTGCGGTCAGTACATATTTGAAAACTAGCCGGATCAGATCACTATATCATATAGCTCCCATAGGAATAATAGGTTGACAAGTATGTTTTTGTATAAAAATTTTTTTGTTTTTGTAGATAGCGTAACAAAACTCACAAAATTTAAGTTTAATCATGTTCTACATATGCTGACCAAAGTTCAACCAAGCACTGCAGATCGAAAAGCCACCTAAGCAACCGAGAGCGAGAGCGCGCTGAGCGAAAAGCCACCTGAAAAGCCACACCAAAAATTTCATTCATTGTTCATTCATTGTATTGTATTCATTGGCGTTGGATATCTTGTTGTTAAATTGTCTTTGGCTCAACTATTTAGGATAGCCTACCACCACGGGAGGGAAAATTGTGATACGATATTTTTGTGTATTTCTTACGATTAACGAAATTCTTCAAATTCAACATAATGCACTTTAATATAAATATTTGGCCAGGAAAAGCCGGGAAATTACCAGCTAGTTTTGGACCCTTAGTTTATAATGTGTCATAATTTCAAATTTAAGTTTTCTTTTGAGTACATTTAGGCAATGTAATTTATTAATTTGTAAGCAATCGATACATGCCCATGATTAAACTTAGGTATATATAGATTGATCCGCGATGTATAACGGGGCCACTTCCTGATTTCTTGTCAGGACAACCGCATTTCTTTTTACAATCATTACATATGTATTTTTTGAGTTGTTTCCCCGCGCTAGTAGAATCAATTACGCCACATCCTTTATTAGTCGAAAGCGCGCAACCATAAAAGTGCACGATGTCTGAAAGATAATTATTAGTTTATGTTGAAGATCCGGTAAATCTACTGTAAAGATAATTTGTATAAAAGAAAAATTAAATTAAATGTGATATTCAAAAACTAAAGAAAATGTTTCAACGCGCCAAGTTGAGCGTTAAGTTGATACAAATATTCGTGCCCGTTTGCTTGGGACGTTCTGTAATTATTTGTGATAGAAAATCAACCTCCCCCGCCGGGAATAGCATATTTAAAATTTTCCGCGTGTTTTGGGACCATATCTGTAATATTTATAGCTGTCTTTATATAAAGTAGCTGTACCATAGATTTACCATAAATTCTCAGTTAAATAAAATAAACATATATACCTTCTATAAATCCATAGCCATCCAAACACTTTTCTAAATTTGGATCTAAGCGTTCACCATAGCCGAGTTCATAATAAGCATTAGGAATATTTCCAATTAATTCGGTCGTATTCACTTTACAATCTGAATCAAAATATTCTGAACAATCAAGACATTCAAGTTGCTCTCTTCTTGCATCTGAAAGTTGTTCGCAATCATTTACAACAAATAGAATGTTATCACATTAATATTTAAATATATGTCTACATACCGGTTATTGAAAGAAACAGTGTAAGTACGCAAAATAGTATTGAAATAGGATTAATCTTCTTCATAATTTCTAATAGAGTATAGCGAAAAATAATTTATAAATAATTTTAGCTACAACGTTGATTAATTTTGTAAGTAATAAACTAAGTGCCTACTGCTTTTCGATAAAGTACATAATCGTTATGGATTCCACAACTCTTAAAGTGAAAGTGATAGGTACAGGGACAGGGAGAGTGTAACTTGGCTGTTGATACTAATCAAGAATATATGTACTTTATAGGGTATATGTCAAGCTTTATCTATGATAAAAGAGCATTCTAAGGCGTTCCTTTGGAAAATTTCACCCAAAATCGCAGAAAATCGAGAAAAACTGTTGCATGAAACTTTTTTGGTTGTCGTCTGATTGATTGGCTTCAAGCTCATTTTCAAACTGTTCTTCTTATCATTGTTTTGAAACCAATTTTCAAAGTACCTTAGCATTTTCGTTTTTCATGCAAATGGCTTCATACTAATTTTCAAATATATGTATATATAAAAACCTCGGTACTTTGCTGGCAATACAACGGGCGGAAAATAGTTGGAAAGCTTTAGTCTGCATTCTTAGCAGTATTCTTGAAATTGGCTTCAGATGCCACGGGCGGGAAATGGAATTCAAGGCAAAATGAGTGGGATTATTTGTTTAGTTAGACATTTTCAAAGCCCCTACACAAACAACAACTCTTAACTCAACTATTTAGTTTCCTACCCCCACGGGAGGGAAAACAGTCAAATTTGTTCACTCAAATTTCAAATAATAGACTTTCATCTAAATAATTCACTGGGCAAGGCCGGGGTATTACCTGCTCGTCTTATATATATTCAATTCATAATATTCTAGAAGCGTGTTTCCTATGCCAAAAGTTGATTCCGGTCTTACCACTCTTGTCAGTTCATAAGCTGATTTATTTATATCTTGGTAGTCTTGTTTTGTTTCTGTTAACTGTTTTTCCCTCTGTTTATTTGATCATTTTTTGCAACGCCCATTGGTTTAAAATACAAATACAAAGAAAACATGCTTAAAATTTGTCAGAGACAATTGTGCCGCATTTTGTCACGAATTTTCGTAATTAGGTTCGTTGTATAGAGGTTTTCTGTGGCAGCAAAATCAACCTTCAGATACGTGGCCAGGTTAAACTGAAGCCTCAGTAGCCCACGGTCCACGGTCCACGGTCCACTCAACAATTTGCAGTCCTCATGTTCGAACACGTTGCGTTGTTTAGTTTTAATGTGACACAAGTAGATCGCGATAAGGCGTGGACTCTTGGCTGTGCTAGTTTTGGAAGGTGCAATTCGAGTATAAATTGTAGCTGCCCCCAATGCCCACACACCCTTCGGCCGCCCAGCAAGTGTCGCTTAGCGGCAGCCCATTGCAATTAATGTAGAAAACGTGTTTCCTTTTCGATGCAATGACTTACTTTATGAAATCCAGACAGCAGCTAAATTCCTTGCCGAAACAGCTAGCTGCAACTAACAAAAGGCACAAAGTATCTTAAAGTATGGTGCCCGGCTACCGTTTTAGACGGCTCACTGCTCTGGCGGCCCATTTGAATACAAACGTGCGAATTTTCACATAAATCAGTGTAAATGGCGCATTTAAGCGAACGCCGCAACACACATAAAAATAAGACAAGTAATACATTTCAGTTCAGTGTGCCCAACTGGGTGATACCCTCTAAAAAGGTCTGATCAAAATATACAAATTAAATTTTATATTTAGAAGATTGTATAAGCTGTAAAACTAAGAAATATTTCAATTAAATATTTTGTTTTCTTAACAATAACCATTAACATTATAATTATTATCATTCTGCAGTTTTATAGTATGTAGATATATAAATTTTATAAAAATTTTACTAAAAAACATTAATCCAATTGGAGTATTCTTGAAAAATAGGGATGAGTTCAAGTTATGTAATTATAAAATTATAAGAAATGTACTAAAGCACTAATAGAAAACTACATACCCAATTTGGTATCGCTAGACTTTATAGTTTCTGAGTTGGACGCTTCTAAATAGAACAAGTAAGAATGCTCTAGTCGAGTATACCCGACTACGAAACTCCCTGTACCCAGGTCTAAAACTTCCAATCATATGTTCGTCTCTTACACATGCACGCACACATACACAAAGCCGCACACACGCGAGCCACAGCGTACGCAAGACATTTTAAGTCGTGGCTGTGCTTCTTCTTCCCCCCTCGCTCCAGTACTGAATCTTGTTCATTGAATAACTTCTGTGTTTATTATTCGATCGACTTGAAATTTGGACAGTATATTAAGAGTGACGAAAGTATTGTACATGCCAAATCCCAAAGCTATATCTTTAAAACTGTGGCTGTAAAACGTTTTGATCGATTTGCGGGGGAACGGGGTAAGATATCTGAGATCAAAAACAAACTTGACCTGCTCCCGCTATACACGAACCTACATTCCAAATTTGGTGTCTCTAGCTCTTATAGTTGCTGAGATCCTTGCGTTCATACATACGGACAGACAGACGGACAGACGGACAGACAGACGGACATGGCCAAATCGAAATCTCTTTTGATACTGATCAAGAATATATATACTTTATATGGTCGGAGATGTCTCCTTCTGCCTGTTACATACTTTTGCACAAATCCAATACCCCCTTTTTACCCATTTTATGGGTACAGGGAGTAAAAAGGAACAGAT